>JAPMOB010210197.1:0-60405 GCA_029875015.1 Lepomis gibbosus | reverse complement strand
ACACACACACACACACACACACACACACACACACACACACACACACGTGTACTGTAACTAACACTTCAATTGATGCTATTGAGACAGACAAGCAAAGAAACCTGGGAGTTAAAGTGTGTGTGTTTGTGTACAGTGTGTTTGACTATATGTTTCTCTAGCTGTCTGTCACTGGGAAGGTGTCTGCTTTTGATAGAGGACATAGCTAGGGCATGCTGGGTAAGCAGTGGGGAAGTCTGAGCCTGTGGCCTTTATTTCAATTCTAGACAAGCACACAAACTTAAACACACACACACCCACCCACAAACACACACACACATTTTATTTAAGTGTCTCTTTACACAGTTTATACAGTTATGACAGAGTGTGTTTAGGCTCTTAGCCAACATGGGGTTATTATGGATGCCTATACCACCTACTTGTTTCCATGTGTGTCTGTGTGTGAGAGTGTGTACCTACATCTACCTAGATAGGAGATGGAGACTGTGGGGATCAATCCCTGCGTTTTGACTGACAGGTAAAGAGGTAGAGGAAGGATAATATCAGCCCACAGGGATGCCCAATCTGTAAAGTCCTATTTCTGGGGGACTTCCTGGTTCCCCAAGGACCAATGAGCTGGCTCCCTTAGCTGGGGGCCGAGCCCTGGGGCACAGCGGGGCCAATCAGCAGGGGGGCAGAAGGCTGAGTGACACATAGATCAGCTAATTTACATCATTAACACAATGCATCCTGACAAATGAGCCCCCAGGGTGTGAGCCAATCACCTGGGAGAGTAATGCAATTAGGCGGGACCACAGCTGTCAATCTCACAGCCATGGGGGTCAGGTAGAGACGCCTGTGGCTAAAACACCCCTGCCTGCTGCCTGCCATTCACACACACCATCTATATATGCACACACGTACTGTATATACACTGTAGAGAGGGAACACACAAATCACTGGTGCAGATACAAAGTGTAGCATGATAGAGGCTGGTTCTCTATCCATCTCCTGAGGGTGGAGGGTAGGAGGGAGTCAGGAAGGGAGGTGGCGTGTGTGACTGCTCGAGGGACACAGAGATTGACTTGTGTCCTCTGAGGAGTTGCACCTGAGCGCAAGTGTGTGCATATGTGCATACATCTGGGTGTTTGTGTGTGTTTACATTTGCCCATGTGTTTTTGCCCACCTGGGGCACGGTGTTGTTTATGCTTGGAGTCTGAGCTGTGCACGAGGACTATGACAACAAAAGGCAGAAGAGGGCAGAACCATAGGGGAGGTAAAAGTGGCCCTGTATTTGACTGGCATGTAAGCAAGTCGCTGCTGGTAATGAGGCTCATCTTAGTCTCATTAGGTGTAGTGATATCATATCGGAGCACTCCATTCAGTCGATAGGGTTCTGCCCAGCATGTCGTTAATGTTTGTGGTGTGTGTGTGTGTGTGAGGACTGGTCGATGCTGCTGTGACTGGCAGACTGTCAGGCGGTGCTTGAGATTAATCAGAGGCACTAATAACACCCAGTCTAATGCGAGATATTATAAAGAAACACCCCGAAAAACAAGCGGACAACTTCTGCAAGAGTGAGCTGATACAGTCTCTGCCACCTTGTGTGTGGTTCAGGCACCGCTGATGCAACGCTCTGAGAGTTAGGGGAGCTGTGTGTTTTGTGTCATCCCATTATTTCACTAATGAGCTGCCCTCGGGTGGGGGGTGGGGGGGCAGCAAGGCGGACAGGGAAAAGACAGATGAAGAAAAAGAGCGAGAAGAGGAAGGGAGAGCACGAAAAAGGGGAGGGAGACAGAGACCAGCTTGGGGACTTTTTCCTCTCCTCCCCTCCATATCCTTTTCCCAACACCTCTGAGTCTAATTGGACTAAAACTGTGATCTAATTAAATGTCCAATTAAAGTGCAGAGAGCAGTGTGCCCACCGGCGAATCACAGTACAGGGACATAATCAGCTGGAAAAACAAACAAAAAAATCAATGTGAGCAATGCGAAATGGAAGAAGATGGAGAAAATAGAAAAGAGAAGAGAGGGTAAAATAAGGAAGACGGCTGGAGAGATGAAATCAGAGAGCAGGGAGAGCGGTATGGGTCTATGCTGCATGGCTCTGTGCATTATGTCTTTAGACATGGTTACTTCACAAAATATTAATATATAAGTGGTTATGGACCAAACTTACTACTCGTACCTAACTTTGTTTGCCTTGCAGTGGAGCAGTCTGGAGAAGTCAAAGAGAAGTCAAACATTTTTAATAAATAAAGTCATTATTAGACAAGTGCCAATATTTGCTAGTTAAGCATTCTCAAAGATTAGCTTGTTTCTCACTGTAAATTGAACACCTTTGTTTATGACTGGTGGACAAAGCAGTTTGAGGACCTCCCATTTGATACTGGTAAGTTGTAAAAGGTATCTGTCATTATTATGACAATCACCTTATCAAAAAAAGATATATTACATTAATGAAGATAGTAATTTGGTGCAGCCCAACTTCAATCATACATCAGAGCCTTGTGATAGCTTGTGGCTTCACATAGCTCACTTTTGATATATATATATATATATATATATATATATATATATATATATATAAACCTTCATTTAAACAGGAAATGTCCCATTGAGACACAGTCTCTTTTACAAGGGAGTCCTGTATAGCACAAATAAACAATATAAGGTTTCTGAGAAGAGTATACAATTTCAAATCAGAATAATGATGCTTATAATATATTTTAGTATCAGGACTTACACATTCATTTGATGTTATGTCGCACAGAAAAGGGTTGTCTTTCGAAAAATCTTCAATTTCCTTTGTTTCTATATGTCTTATCTAATCTAGATACATAGTTAACGACTAAGTCGTAAATCACACCCATAAAACTCTTTTAGTTTTGGACAATTGTTTTGCTTTTCACTTTGATTTAAGTAGATCTCTACACCAATGCTTCTTTTTCAAGTAAAATATCAGTAAACTTAGTAACACATAGCAGTAGTAGTAGTAACATATACTGTAGGGCTGGTTTACATATTTACATTTGTCATAAGCTATCGTAGTAATTGAATTGTGTTTTTATTTTATTTTTATCTATGATGCACAAGTTTGTTGTCTAAACTAAAAACAACTTAACAAGGACAGTCTGCTCTTCTTTCTCTCCATCACTGATATTCAGACAGGGAGAGAGAGAAATCTTCCTCTGACTCCATCTGTGAGTTGCTCACACACTGTGAACCCCCCATGGACAGCTTTAGCCCATAAAATATTAATGCTGGGATTCAATTCAACATTCCACCTTAATCTCCTTAACAATTAGGCTGTTTAAGAAAACACAATTACGTTTGTTACACATAGTCTCAATGGTCTTGACTCTAGAGAGAGAATTACAAACCGGTAGTACAGGGGAGAGACCAAGGTAACCAACAGATAAACCCCATAACTACGGAAAATAAAACTCTTCAGGGATTTATAGAGATAAATTAAATCTGGGTAGCTGCTCTCTGTGTGTTGGATTCTCACCATAGCTGCATTAAGGGGGATACTTCAGCAGATGTTTCTCAGTTCAGTGCATCCTTTGTGGGGTGTGGGTGCACGTCCAGGTCCCCTACCTGTCCTGATCCTGGCTCCTGCAGGGGCACAGAAAGAGGATCACTCACATACTGAGACCAGCCCACCTGTTCACACAATTAACTGCCAGCATAACACTGCTACTGTACTGATTACAGACAGAGGGGAGGATGCTTCAGAGTTAAAATATTATTCGTGTTCAATCAATCTTCTCGTCAAATCTGATGATAAAGAAAGACAGCATTATGAGTTGCCGACCCTGTTTTTGTTTACGCTGCAGCTAAACACACACTTTTGCTGGATTCATGGAGGTATTTTACAGAGTTGTGCATCAGAGTATGGTACCTAAAGGTTTTATAACTCGCCTCGTTTTGCGTGGCAAAGTATGGTTTTGCTCAATAACATAAAACGCATTGCTAGATGGTGAAAATGAGTTGAACAGAGTATTGCAAAATGTGGACGAATAGTGATGCAACTCCCCCCAGTTCAGGAGAAATCACTTATGCATTAGCGTACTAAAACGTTACAGACAACAAATGTGTGGCTATGGATTAGTATAACGTTAATGCTATTGTATTTTAATAAAATGTTCCTTCCATCCCTCGTTAGTTGTTATAGTATTTACCGTTTGATTTCCTTTCCTCTTAGATGAAAAAACTAGCAGAGTTTTCTTCCAAGTAGTCCCGTTGAACCGCCACCGTCTGGGTGACTAAACACTACAACTCCCGTTAGTGTTGTAGAGCAATACACTGCCATGATTGGAGTTTTCAACACCATTCTGGCTCAGCCGTTTTGGCTAGTTAGAAAACAGCATTACCCATAAAGCCAAGCGGGATGAGAATACCAGGAAGTGCACCTCGAATTTCCGTGGTCACCGTGAGATCTGTTCGCCGTCAGTTTCCTGCTGCGGTAAGAAGAACGGTGTCGAGACAGACTGGGAAGACTCAACACCACCACCTCCAATAACCATACTGTACAATGAAACTGTTAGTAATATCTCCATCTCTCGATATCCGCTTCGTCACGGTTATATCGCTGGTAAGCATCTTTATTTCAGACTTTTAATGTGCAACAGCCCGCTGCTTTGAGCTACAAGAGGAAGCTAACGTTAGCTGAGTAACGTTAATTAGCCTGCCGCCGGATAGTTAGCTAGTAGCTAACCGATGAGCCACTGCTGACATGAGACGTGGCTTTTAGTTTTAAAGTGGCTAAGGTGACTAGCGAGTCAGCGCACCCGCAGCTGGAGGTGCAGTTATGTAGCAGATTCAGCGAGGAGGCCTTTTGAATGGGGTTCACCAAACGACTGCCATAACTAATCAAGTTATCCAGCTGCAATGTCAACTTGGCCGGTAGTGTTAAGTAACGTTAGCTGTTGTGTTACATCAAGCCACATTCCACTTTATATAACCGAATTGTTACTCGCACATCAGACTGTTTATTCCTGATTTTAAAAAATAGCTAAAGTTCGACTCTTGATAACTTTGTTGAGAAGGAGTGAAGCATCCAGCTAGCATTATGTGCCAACACAAATCGACAGCAGCGAGATACTTGCTAGCATGGTAAGTTTACGCGTTTTGTTGATTGACTTTGTTGGTCGCTGTGTTTGTGCAAGCTTAGTATTTGTGATTGTGCAGATGCACGGTTTTATTTTCTAACTCTTCGTGTGTCTGGCTGTGTCTCTGAATGATGCTCGCCGGTTGGTGAATTCCTCTGTTGTGGCTCATTCTTATTGGTTGACAACCCGGAACTAAAAATAGCGTAGCGGTTTTGCTGTTGTGAGAGTTTGGGCCTGAAATGAAAACTTACAACTTCCCTCTGGGCTGCAGAACAGTGTCTTCATTTGTCCAACCACTGTGGCATTTCATAGCAGTGTGCAGCCGTGTAATCCTATATGGCAAAAAGGTGTTTTGTAGAGTAGGATCAGCTTTCAAAGGGAACCAGGAAATGTTTTCTTTAGAGCAGTATTGATCTATAAAATGATTTGTCAATCGACAGAAAAATTAGCAGCACGATTTTGATAATTAATAAATCGTTATAAGTAATTTTTCTTGCAGAAATACTAAACACTCACAGGTCCCAGCTTCTCAAATGTAAGGATTTACTGCCTTTCTTTGTCATATATCATTGCACATTGAAAATCTTTTGATTTTGGGCTATTGCTTGGATAAAAAATATATATAAAAAATAATACTTAGTTGCAGCCCTCATTGTACGCTAAACTAAGGGACGGACCCTAACAGTTAAACTCTGGTATTCTGACTATTGGTGCTAGTGGTTGTTACAGCCACAAGGAGGATCATCATTATATATCCTGTTTAAACAGGATCTTGGATCAGCACAGATCACAACAGATAAATGGAATGTGGAGGCATTGTTTTTAAGTTTTGTAATGCGATAGAAATATTGGCTGATGACATTAAATGGGGGCAGTGGGTGTCATTATGAAAAATGTGGGATTGGCCTTTGCAGCCTTAATGAAATCATTTAGTAAAAGAGTGAACGCTTTAATGATGTTGTCTTCTTTGGTCTTCTTCTGTCATGTCATCTCCACTGTTAAACATAGGCCATTTTAAACAAAATAGTTCATTTAGGCTACAATTTCCTTTTTTAAATTTGCATCTGTGTTTTCAGTTGGCAGTCAGCACCTCCCCCACATCAGCCTCTAAGGAGGGCATCCAGAGCTGGAATTCTGAAATCCCTAGTTGGTACATCATAATTATGACCTTATTCTTTTTTTGAATAGTCCAGTGAGGATGAAACATAAAAAATGGATGGCTGCAATATTTTAGTTACCCAACACACAAAACTCTCCCCAGACAGCTAATATCATGTCAGTTATATATGAGGATTTAGATTTTTTTACTACATTGTGAGCCACAGTAAAATGTTGTTTTACATTTATCATAGAGGTGATTTTGCTGACTGAGGATCATGCAGTAATTAAAATAAAACCTCAGTGTATTCAGTGATTTTTGATTACATTATGTGGAATTATTGCAATCTCTTGAGCACCCTGTCCAAGGTGCAACTTGGAATTTCTTTGCAATCCCATTATCTTTGGTATATTAGAGCAACCATAATTTTCGCCCATGTTCTCAAACAGATATGATGTCAGAGATAATGTCTGACAAAAAGAGAATGTTGGTAAAAAATGTGTGCAGTATATTTGGGTGTAATGGCCACATGAATTAAGAGTGATGGAAAGAAAAGACGCAAACACAGTGCACCAAATATCTGAATCAGTCTGCTGCAACTCTGTTCTTTTAAATCATGGTTGAAGACTTTTTTTTGGCACTGCCTTTTATTAAATCAAATTTAAGGCTTCTAAATAATCTCTTACACTGCTCTATAACTTGTTTTAGTTCTATTTAAATCATTTAAATTGTATTTAAATGTCTCTTTTCTATTGCCCTATGTTGCTTTAATGTAGAGCACTTTGAATTGTCTTGTTGTTGAAATATGCTGTACCTGTAAACTTGTTCTGCCTTCCCTTGCACACAGCCAAAATTAAGCCTTATAGGTGTCTCACGCTCTGAGATGCAGTGAAGAGGTGAATGATGTAGGTGGAGCTAATATTAGTGCTGCTGATTCTTTTAAAGATGACAGCTGTAGTAGTTTTGACACCTTTGGACAAATGTGGGCTCAAAACACAGTTAGAAATGCAGTTCCACTCGTCTTTGTTTTTTTATACCTTTTGTGAAATATATTAAAGTTCAAAATACTCTTTGGATACTTTTTTAAAGGGTAAGCGCATATATCCTAAAAAACAAGTCATAGACAAACAGGAAATATTAAAGGAAAAAAATCCGGTCATTGGCATAGCTCTTCATCAGGTGTCTGATAAAGATGAACAAAGCAACAGTTTAATGCACATTCTTTCTAGTTTGTCATATACTTCTGTGACATCCAGACCATTACTATACATATTACCTTTGCTAATTGGTCAATGTGAAGGGAGTTAAAAGAGGAAAAAAATGCTAATATGCAATTTTTTTAACACACACCATCATGTCCATGTGAATGTAGACCTGTATGAAACTCCAGTTCTTGTTTACATGCACACAAGAAACCAGGCTACAAGGGTTATGCAGGAAGTCTTCAGAACATGATTTTTATGTTGGTCTGCATCACACCTCTCAGCTTGGGGTGGGTGGTATGGCCCTAAAACAATATCACAATATTTCAGGTTATTTCTGCGATAATGATATTGTTGACGATATGACAAATTACGGAAAAATGTTTGTGTTTTTTTTGAAGAACTCACAGTAGCTGTTGAGCACACCTCGCACTCAACCGGGCGCTTCCACCTGAGGTGGTGAAATAAGTTTGTTGTATGGTCCCTTGTTGTTGCTACGGTCTTCTTTCCCTTCTTACATATAACCGTGGTTCATTGTACAAATTGTCTTTTGTAACCAAACTCCTTCCACACCAATGAAGTCGCTCCTCTTTCTGGGACTAACTCCTTACGCAGTTACTCTGCTTTCAGCCATGCTTGTTGTTGCAGTGTATTACGTCAACAGGTCAGAATATTGCCATTATCACTATATGATTTAAAAAAAAATCATATTAAAAATGATACCTGGGACACATTGGAGGTGAGGAGTTGGAAAAAAGTTGCTGGTTCTTTGGTTGCTCTGCTCACCCACTCCCCATTGCAAATCTATTTATTACACACAGCTAGATATATATAACATAAAAAATATATACTAGTTTTCACTATAGTCTTCATTGATAGGAGTGCATAAAGCAACTCCATAGCGTGTTATGTGTGCTAAGGCATTCATTAAGTATACTTTACCCTGTGAGAGCTGGTGTTCAGTTGACTCAGTATGTAGATATGCTGATTAACAGTATGTTGACAGGTTTGTTGGTTCACTCAGTCTTTAGTGAAACTGTCTTCAGAATACCCCCCCCCCCATAGTTGCCTTAATCAGCAGTCGGTGTTTTTATGTTTTAATTGCTGATGTATATCTTCTCTGTATATCTGTAGGTGATGGGCCTCTCTACTCCTGGGCGAGCAGAAATCACCAGTCTGGACTCAAGCAACATTGATGACGTCCTAAGTAAGGCATCACATTTTACTCTTCAAAAGTGACTTAAAGGAATAGTTTGGGAATTTTGGTAAAATATTTTTTATTTGCTTTCTTGCTGAGAGTTAGATGAGAAGGTTGATACCACTCATGTCTGCCATAAAGACTGGAAACAAGAGGAAACATCTTATTTCCTTGTATTTCTTTTTTGTCTAATTTTTGGCAGAAAAACAAAAAAGCGTATTTCCCAAAATGTCAAACTTTTCCTTTAATAGTCATTTAGATCTTTGTCCTCCACTATTTCTTCTCAGTTGCCTTTGAGATATACAAAAATATTATGTTTCCATCTTTGTTACCTCCACCAAGGATGTAGTGTTTTCAGTCCTCTTTGTCAGGCTGCTTGCACGTCTTTGTCAGCAGAATATCACAAAAATCACTTAATAGATTTCTCAATAGATTTTAGTGAAATTTAGGCCCCAGTGAAAAAAAGAACATGACCTATTATGTTATTAGTTAATATTTTACATTTTCTTATGACCCCTGCTCTGTGAGCTGGAGAGGCAAAGTTTTGTTTTCCTGTTAATGTTAGTATTGGCCACACCCATTGCTGCACACCTCCCACAAATTCTTTTAATATTCACCAAGGTGTGGTTGCTAAAATATTTTGAACACTGTTCTTGGACCTTGGCTTACCTTTTCACTACATAAACATTTAATGGCATTTCACTAATGGGTGGTATAATAGATAAATGTATATGGCCATGAATCACTGGTACTGAAGTGCTCAGCAAGAGCTTTCTTGTTTTGCCTTTTCTCTTCACTGACAGAAAACTGAAGGCTTTAAGATTGAGTAGCCTAATTAATTAGTTTCCTAGCAAAACATTCATGAGTATATTTAGTAATATACAAGGCTTTTATATATTTCCTGTTTGTATGTGTTTCCTTTCAGATAATGCTGGGGTGGCATTAGTGAATTTTTACGCAGACTGGTAAGTGTCTTGTTTCTCTCCCGCAGTCAGTGGATGTTTAAATTGAGTTTTGCTGATGAGGCAGATGTTTCCTATGAATGCCACGTGGTGCAATAAATATAATTAGATTGCTATCATCGGCAGTAGAGATTTTGTTGATTTATTGTGAAAGAATTCTTACGTAGTGTGTTTGTTTGATTCTCATATATTTCTGAGCTGGTATAATTCATGGATGAATTTGTGACCTGGGAGCAAAAATCATTTGACCACATGGCTAAATACTGTCAGTCCATATTGTCAGTCCACTGGATTAAAAAAAAATCTTGTTAATGTATATTCAAATTATGGAAATCCTTTTGACCTCATACAACTCTGCTACTCGCGTTACAGGTGCAGGTTCAGTCAGATGCTCCATCCAATTTTTGAGGAGGCATCGAACATAGTGAGGGAGGAGTTCCCTAACACCAAGCAGGTGGTGTTTGCCCGCGTCGACTGTGACCAACATTGTGAGTATTACATATCTTTTTATTCATTTTTAGTGTTCTATGACATTGTCAAGAAAAGTACCAAACAACAACTAGCAGATGCTACTAACAATTAAACTTGGAAAAAATAATGAGTAATGTAAATAATGAGAGCCGTATATTTTATTCATTTCATCAGCAGCCAAAGTATTTTTTTCATAAAGATGTGAAACAAAGACAAAGAGACTCATCTCATTATTTTATATTTGTGATTTAATACTTAAATCACAAATCTGTTATTCAAATTATTATTGGTATTGGTATGTTGTGGTTGTTGTTCATGGTACTGGTATAACACCCTCTTTCTATATACAGGGAACAAAAAAAGGCACACACACACTCTTACTATAGTTGATGCACATATGTACACATGGATGCCCAACACACCAAAGCACAGACACATAAACCGCCAGCCTCAGCCTTTTGAGATAAAGCAAATTAAAGAGAATTATTGATGACCTGCAAACTGTTTGAAGACTAATGACAAAACTGCTGCTTCCTGTGAAGACGGGAGGCTTAGAGACACCCCGCGGGGAGATTGACACCTGCCACATGCGCGCGCACACACACATACGCTCATTCACTGTGTGCAGACAGAATATTTACTCTTAGCGGGGGGCAGCTTTCATGTGGGAGATCAGAGCTCAGAGCTGACTGAAGGCAGTGTTTTCAGACTGAGGTTTAACCGCCGTCTCTGTCA
Organism: Lepomis gibbosus; assembly: GCA_029875015.1. Taxonomy (NCBI): domain Eukaryota; kingdom Metazoa; phylum Chordata; class Actinopteri; order Centrarchiformes; family Centrarchidae; genus Lepomis; species Lepomis gibbosus. The sequence goes on along the minus strand of JAPMOB010210197.1, from coordinate 49,648 downwards.
CTGCTCTGCTCCTCATCTACCCATCCCCATGTGTTTTTACTCTGCTTCGTCCTCTTCATCAATTGATTTGTCCTTCTTTACTTAACTTCTCCTGCCTCTGCATAGCGGACATAGCCCAGCGGTACCGCATCACCAAGTATCCGACATTGAAGTTGTTCCGCAATGGGATGATGATGAAGAGGGAGTACAGGGGTCAGAGGTCGGTGTCGGCCATCGCTGATTTCATCCGCCAGCAGCAGGTTGACCCCGTGAAAGAGTTACACTCAGTGGAGGAATTTGCTACTGTGGATGTGAGTGGCAAACACACACACTGTGTCTATAAAACATTGACAGTTTTCACAGAGCCATTGTAAAACAAAATTGTATAATTTTTTTTGTCAAAACTTTCTTTTGTTTTTTTATTCAACAGAGGAGCAAGAGAAACATCATAGGTTACTTTGAAAAAAAGGACTCCGATAACTACCACTCATATGAAAAAGTAGCCAACATTCTTCGAGATGACTGCACATTCTTGGCTGCCTTTGGGTGAGACAAAAATTTTCATCCATTTCCCATAATCATTCAAATGAAGCCCATATGTATTGGATATTTAAGCTTTACAACCGGGCAACACTACCTACCTGGGTAGCGCATATACATTACAGAGCCTCTTGCTTTAGCTTTCCGCGCCCACGTAAACAAGTTACAGCAACCACACAGCCCAATTCACAGCGTGGTTCTCAGCAAAACATTGTTGATAGTCATGGTGATGTGAAGCCAGCGAGGCTGTGCAGTGAGTAAACCTCGCTCCCCAACACCTCAAGAGACGCACTGGCGACCGACGCTGGTGCCCATGGGTTTAAGCCTCCTCGTCAGCGTGTCCACCTCGTGTACCCGAGGTCACTGGTTTGATTCAGAACCGTGCAGTACGTTCTCGGGAGCAGCCGGTTACATTGACGTCATACCAGCATTACACCTTTCACTACAGTTTCTGTTTCTATAATTAAATTAAATGAAACATTATTGATGGCCATTATCAAATTCAATATAGAAAGGCATTAGTTTCAGTCAAGGCTGAACGATTTGCGGTATGTACCATTTGGGTTTTACTGCAACCTATTGCAATTAGGATTTGATTTGCGTTTTTTGTTTGTTTGTTTTTTTAAGTTCAATAAAAAAGTTCAATATTTACTGTGTAATAGATAAAACAAAACAGAGCTGATTGCAGCCATTCTAGTCCGTACTTGTGCTCACACCAGAAGCGCTGCTTCGTGGCGCAGAGCAGATGAGAATTCGGTCAATTTTCAAAAACGCCCTTCACAGACTCCAGACAGAGATAGTATATCAACAATAAACACAGTTATAGCAGACAAAAAGAAACACTTTAACTACATAGCCTATGTAACCATGGCAGTGTTCAAGAATCCCACATGTTTTCCTTTAGTTTTGTTTGTGTGAAATTGTCCAGCCCTGGTTTCAATGTCACTTTTGTCAATGTCATTTCTTTTTATCCTAATAAACCTCATTTCTTAACCGCTTTACTCTTATAGCACTGTGTCTGAGTCCGAGCGCTTCAGTGGAGACAATGTAATCTATAAGCCCGTGGGGGAGAACATTCCTGACATGGTCTACCTCGGCTCACTCACCAACTTCGACCTGACCTATGCTTGGGCCCAGGACAAGTGTGTGCCTCTGGTCAGGGAGATCACCTTTGAAAATGGAGAGGTGTGTTACCTGCTTCTTTTGTATCGAGCTTTGTCAGCTTGATCATCTCTTTTGGTCGATCGATCGATCATCGGTTTGATATTAGATGTATAATATCATCTGGATATCTGGAGGGTATTCATGAAGTCTGTGGGTAGTCCATCTGCTGAGCTGATCTGACTTTTTGTGTGTGTTTTCCAGGAGCTGACTGAAGAAGGAATCCCTTTCCTCATCTTGTTCCATGTGAAGGAAGACACAGAGAGCTTAGAGCAGTTCCAACAGGAAGTGGCTCGCCAGCTCATCAGCGAGAAAGGTGCGTGTGTGTGGCATTTTGTACCTGTCAGTGATGTGAATTTTAGTTCAACCTGTGTTCATGACATTGGTGTCTCCTCTTCAGGATCTATAAACTTCCTGCATGCGGACTGCGATAAGTTCCGCCATCCACTGCTCCATATCCAGAAAACTCCAGCTGACTGTCCTGTCATCGCTATAGACTCCTTCAGACACATGTATGTGTTTCCTGACTTCAAAGACCTTGCGTAAGTACCAACTTTCACTTTCTATATACAATTATTAATTTGTCCTTACAATTATATGAAAATTATTATTAATAGCCAATAAATGATTACCTGTATGATCATTTCAAACAATACCAGTATATTTTTTTGCGATATTGTCATGTGTAGATCTCCCTTTTAAACATATGGAAAAATATGGGCTGGTAATTGTTTAATGCGAAAAGAAATATTCAAATATAAATGCAACTGTAATTAACAATGAATCATCCACATGTCAGATTAGTCTGATATTTTCAGCATCCTTTCGGACATTTTTGAGCATTAAAATTGTTCATAACAAAATCTCCTTAAATAAAGTTAATTTCATTACACACAAACACACACACACACACACACACACCATAATCCACTGTACACTCAACACTAGAGAAATGTCACACCTCCTAAAATCTGTCCTTTATGAATGGGCCTGGACACCGGAGCTAATGTGACATGATTTGGCACGTGCAATAAGTGCTAAACTAATCTAGTCTAATCTAATTTAATCTTATTTATTCTCCACCCCCACCCCAACACCACCACAACCACTCTGCCTCCCCCAGTCTCTAATCAGGGTCTGATCAGATAGACAGAAGCCCCGAGGACTGACCACCCTCCACAACCTAATTGCATCACATCACCAGTGCATATGGCACGCTGCTTGTAATTACATTATAGCAGTGTATGTTATATACATATATATATATATATATATATATGTGTGTGTGTGTGTGTGTGTCTGCATACTGTTCTGACACACAGCGTTAGTTGGGACTGGCGACCGGCTTCGCCTGTGTGATATGACAACAGCTCCTGACCTGTCGTTAATAAGCACACTTCACAGGACAGCGTTAATATGGATCAATGCTGCTTCTTGACATGTCTGCAGGGACTAATGTCTTCTGCTGCCACAAGTTGTTTAGTCTTCTATCAACTCTGACCTGCTCTGTAGTTCAAGCAGGTCTGCCTTTATTGCTGAACTTTGTGTGCAGGAATGCCTATGTCAAACACACCAATAATAGGCCTTACACAAGAACCACTCATACAAACATAACAGCTCTTAAGTGGCACATACGAGTGATTTAACAAAATTTGTTGCTTTTATCAGTACCTTGTACAGATCATAGTCTGCCTCTCTTCACAAGGGGAAAAACACTCAAATAATGTCTTTTAATGTGTCACCAAATCCTACCAGCATAAAAGTAATTACTTAAATAAAAAGAATGCAGAATTCGCATCATATTGGAGGAGGGGGAGAGATATTTTCATTTGGATACTTTTAAAATCTAGCTGTCTCTTGCTAGTTTCTCAAATGTTGCCTACCCCAACTTTAAGCAGAGACTGCTCTGAATGGAGGCGGTTCACTTAAAAAGTCATTTGGGGTTTTGTCACTGCCTCGCCCCTTTAGAAAACTAACTGTGGGTCCTGAGTGTATTCACTGCAATGGGAGAAGTGAACATGAGCACAGATTATGACCAATTATTTCACCCCATAGACACCTACGTAAATATTGGACCCATTTTTTTTTTACAAGCCACATATCTTCCAAACATTCTCACACTAAAATGGCATAGTTTAAGACTCGTCTCTGTCTCAGCAACACACTCTCATGAGATCTGGCCACACATCTCTCTCTGTCGGCAGAGATGGTTCAGTCATCAGTTATGAGAAAGTTATACTAAAGTTTATTATGTACCGATAACATGTACACACAACCCAATATGCTTTCATCCATCCACACAACGCTCGCAACACAAAAGAGGTGGTAGGAGAGGAGACCACACCCACTTAGGAGACAGGAAGTGTATACCATTTCATGAGAAATGGTACGTCTCGTAATGGGTTATGTTCTTCTCTTCAGAGCATCTTTCCTTTTAAGTAGTTGTTGAGTCCAACAGCTGCTTAACGGTCATCCTCCTTTTAAAACACCGGACAGTGAAACACCACGCTATCTACTGTCCTATCGGGGCAGAGCAGCTATAGCTCAGGAGGTAGAGCAGGTTGTCTGTTAATTTCAGGGTTGGTGGTTTGATCCATGAAGTGAGCAAGATGGCAAGATACTTAAGTTCAAATTCCTCTTTGGTGGGCAGGCCAGTGTTTGTCATGGCAGCTCCACCAATCATATGTGTGTGTGTGTGTGTGTGTTTGAAATGGTGAATGACAGACTAGATTGTAAAGATCTTTGTCTGCAAATGTAGAAAAGTACATATAATTGATTCCCGAACTTGTATGAACAAGCCTCACAGAAACAAGGAAGAGAGATTTAGGATACGAATACAAAGATGTTCTTGCATGACAGTATCCAGTATCTGTGTGTTTTTTCCAGTGTTCCTGGAAAGCTGAGACAGTTCGTGTTGGACCTTCACTCTGGAAAGCTACACAGAGAGTTCCACCATGGTCCCGACCCCACAGACAGCACACCTGGACAGGTCAGACAGCAGCGTCAGCATGCACCAAGGAGTCACTGAAAGTTGGTTTTGCTCTGACTTGTGAAACTTGACTTATTACCCTCAGGCGGAGACGGAAGGTGAAGTGGCCAGCAGCCCACCAGAGAGCTCGTTCCAGAAGCTGGCACCTAGCGAGACTCGCTACACCATCCTCAGTAGGGACCGTGACGAGCTGTGACCTCAACGGCCTTCCAGTGATCCTGTGACTCAATGCCATGCCCCGGGGTCAAGGGAGGGGGTTAGGGTTGGGACAGGCCAGCGGGACAGAACAGCAACACCCAACACCCTTACTGAAGAGTGTGAGATGCAGAGGAGGAGAATGAAGATGACGAAGGAGGAGAAAAAGAAGAACAGGAGGCGGTGAACAGAAGAGTGCAGTCCACAACGCAAACATGTCGGAATAACCTATATTTTCATAACTCTTTCACGTACAATTTTTATTTTGGATCAAAAGGAAGTGGGGTAAAGAAGAAAGTGTGTGAGGGGCAGGGGTTAGGGGCATTAGGACAAGAGAAGTGTTTTTACTTTTATTTTTTGGAGCTTGTAAATACGTTTGTGCTACATGGGAGTCTCATTTTTGGTCTAAATTAAATGCAGAGTTTTCTTTATTTTATTCCTTTCTTATTCATCACCGGGCTTTTTTGTAGAGAAAAAAAACAACAACCCCAGAACAGTTCCCTCAGTCCAGTTGTATGGTTCTTATCTGTGGGTAGTTCAGTTCAGCCTGTCTAATATGAGACGCTTTTGTTTAGTGTCACTGACCTCATGGCTGCATCTCAATATGACCAACTCTAGTCTAATTAGCACAAGTTATAACGATATGCCTGTTTGAAGTAGCTTTATCTCCATATCTTCTTTACACACACAGATCTGAAGGAATAGAAAAATATTTTGAAATACTTGGTAGGGGTAATTTCAAACCATGACTTGAGACAAGATAAAGAGACAGAGCTACTCCAGCCTATTGAGATGCACCCCTTCTCTCCTTGGTACTAAATGGCTATAGAATATAATGTCTCTTACAGTGCTTATAAAAAGTATTGCCCCCTTGTACCTTTATGGGTTACTGAATCACAGTGGAAGTAATTTGGATTTTTTTTAAATAACGAAATGTCAAAGTGATGAGGTTTTGGCCACCATACCAAATTCTGTGTTTGGTACAAGCCTAATACTGCACAACACAACACCCCATCATGAAGCCTGGTGGTGGCAGCATCATGCTGTGGAGGCTTCTCTGCAGAAGGCCCTGGAAGGCTGATAGAAGGCTATATTGATGATTATATTGAATAAAATACAGAGGAAATGAACTATAGATCTACATAGGAATGGCTTTAAAATAACCACATGAATGTCCTAGATTGGCGAAGTCAGTGTCCAGAACTCTGTCCAATCCAGAATTTGTGCCAGGACTTAATAATTGCTATTCTCTCTACGCATGAGCATGTAACATGGCCCAAGTAACTTGAAAGGTGGTTCTTCAAGAAACCTTTCTTCAAATAATGGTAAAGGATTAGTGTCCTATGTATAAAGCTGTTACAGGCCTATTGAGGTAGACCTTAGCTGTAACTGTCGCCAAAGGTGCCTCTGATAATTATTGTCTTGAAGGACATAAATAGTTGTACAATCAAGAATCTGCAGAAATCTGAAAAGTCTTTTTTTCCTGTTCAGTCTCTTAAACACTGATTACCTCCACTACTGTAAACAGTAAAACTTTAAAAGTCAGAGTGGGCTTGATACCTTTTTAAAGGCACAGTATTTGCCGTAACACCTCTGAGTTGTAATCCTGGGAATCAAATAGATGGGGAAAAGTGTTTTGAAATGGAGTATGTTAACATGATCATGAATTTACAAAATGGCTGTTGTTTTTGGTGTTAGCTGTTATCAAATGTGTCGTCATGCTGGGGGAGAAAAGATGGGTCCTTCCAATGTTTTAAAAAGCTGAGAGACAAGGGGAAAAACCTATGTGACGAATGGTGGAAATTTGCATTCTGCGACTTTATACAAGTACTCTTAAAACTGGTTTTGTCTCTTTATATGTCTTTGAGGTTTTGGTACAAGACTAAATGTCTGAGATCCATTGATCTTGAATGAATCCAAAAGCGGAAGCCAGATTAAGAGTATGGGGGACCCATTGCTAAGTTTGTACCGTGCGTCCTGCCCTTCAATAGAAGCCAACAGATGCCTGCATAGTGACATATCAGCCCACATAACAGGAAAGCAATGGGGGTGTGGGGAGGGTGGGTGATGCCATTTCTAAACCGGTCATCTCAGAGGGGAAGAAGAGTAAAAAAAATTCAAACGTAAATTAAAAACCATTTTACAGGATATTGTGGTGTCTGATGCGTTGTATATCAGTCTCTCTGAACTTTACTGGTGTCATTTACTGTTCCATTTATCCAAAGAACATCATTACTGTTTAAAAGAAACATTTTATTATACAGCAGGAGTATAATCAATACATGGCAGGTTTTTAGACTCCAGTCCCTGAAGTGATGTGGACAGTGGCACTTTGGCGCTTTTTGTGCAATTTTGCTCTACCAAATCTATACACAGTACAAGTTATATAAATATTAAAGCAGGAAAAATAACACCACAGTAATGTTAGGCAACGAAACTATACACTGCACACAATTCTTTAGTCTCAGTAGTACAGCCGATCACATTAGGATATTATTTTCTGCATAAAGGGATAATGAGGCATGATAACTGGTGAAAAAGAATTATCTGGAAAAAAAAATGCTTGTTAGAGGAACACACAAACAGCTCCTGTTGGTAGAATTTGACAGAATGATTGGGTCTGTAAAACGGACTTAATTTATTTGGTGCCAAACATTTCTTTTAGTAAGGTGATGTTCAGGCTGTCACATCCACACACTAAAAGCTGTAGTGTAAATAACTGCTTAACTGTGTTCAGAATAAAAAATCATTGTGTACAAAGTTAGTTAAATGTCCTCACATAAACACCATTCACATCCGGACATCAAAGGATCTGATTCTTAAATAAAGCTGTTACATTTTTATTTTACAGCAGTGGTTGGTAACCGCAAAGCTTGACACCGCCGCCATCTAACAGTCACTTTAAGGCAATGTGAGCACTGCATAGTTTGTGTTTCTGATTGGTCAGTCCACTGACGCCTCAGTGATTAGCCAGCACCCAGAGGACAAACCAGAACTATTGGGTCATTTGTCCTTTTTTGGCTCTAGTTGAGCTGGTGGTGGTGCCGTCAGTTGTTTCATCTGTACATCCACTTGGGCTTTGCGGTGTTTCCGGACCAGTGTACCCCCCGCAAACCCCAGGGCGCCCCCTCCCAGAGCAGCAGCCACCCCTGCAGCTTTGAACCCAGCCAGCAGGCCGAGTGGACCTCCTATTACACCGCCCAGCAGCGCCCCAGCAACGGGCAACACCGCCAACTTGTAGCCCACTGCCTAGAGAGACAGGAAGAAGAGATATTTTCTAGTTTAATTTAACACCCGCATACACACACCTTTTTGAGGCATTAGTACTTTGTGGCTTCAAGACACGTCTGCGATAGAGTTTGGATGTGTCTATCCTTTCATGATCATACATCGGCCCGCACAAACAAGCCTGCAAATGTAAATCAACACTTTCACAGCTGCATCAAAGCGTTTTCGTTATCTTCATTTAGGACAAATCAGAGAGATGTGGCCTGTATGTTATTACGGCTGTTATCATCAGAGTGGAAGGTGCTCTTTGCTGATGACAATTAATGACACACACGCACAGGGACACACATTTTATTAACACTTCACCATTAAATTAATCTAGTTCAAAAGCTAGCATTGCGTGTCCCCACCCCTGGCAGTTGAGGGAATTTTAATTTCATCTGAGCTGAGTTAAAAGGAGTCTGGGCACAGGTTGTAGAGGACAGAAGAAATGTGTGTTTTATGACTCTGTGTGTGTGTGTGTGTGTGTGTGTAATGCGGTTTGACCTGATGACAGATTACAAGCTTTCAAATAGGTTAAAACATCTAACATCCCTCTCATCTGCTTTATCGCTCCACACCCCCACGTCTAATGCGCAGCCCACTACCGGCAACCTTACAGAGAGGTCAACCTTTGTTTGTGTCGCCAATTGGGTTCATTTAATTTAAATGAGCTGTTTAGAAATAATATTTCATTATTTGAAATGCAATTATTTTATATATGTTAGGACTAAAGTTAAAGGGTTGGTGCGCTAACATCACACTGAAAAACTGATTTTCTCACTTAACATTACTGGTATCTAGCCATGCAGATAGTTTTGGTTTTATTTTCCTAGATTTTGATAAATCAGTCAGAAAGTCCTACTGCCATCTCAAGACAATGGAGAGGAGTGGGAATATGACTGAGACCATTAAATTTTAATTAAAAAAAGGGAAATTAAATTACATTCATTAGCAAATTAGCCAGAGTGATGCGCTCTGGTTTCTAGAACGGTATGTCAGTTGAAATGGCTAAATGTCATTTTTCAATGCTTTGAGTGCCACAAATAGAATCTAACTCATCTCAGCTAGGTGGTGGCAGAAATATCAGTAACTAGGATTAAATCAGTAACTGCATGATAACATACCAGTTGAAGTAAGAGGCATAACCAACTGTATACACAGTTATGTAACAGCTATGAAAATGCTTTTTATTCCAGGTCATTTACTGTCCAGTGTTAGCATTTACAGGTACACAGGAATCATGACTCCTCTTCATAACCATCTCTGAGAGGCCGTAATTGACGTATTCCACACCTTCTTAATGTTCCTAAAAGTGTGATGCAAAAACAAAACAAAGATCACAATGGACTACCTTATCTGACAGATGAGCGTTACTTTCCTTTAATAAACAAAATACGGAGAGAAAAGTTAGAAAACGTTTTATTTTTGATAAACGCAATCCTTGGCAGAAAACTGCTTGCAGTTTGAGTGTGTTGTAAATTGACAAAAACAGGTGATTCACTCTGGGTATTACAGAGAAAAAGTTCAACATTTCAAGTGTGTAATATGTGTGAAGGGCACTGAGTTGTCCTTCTGAGTAACACTCAGTGTGTTGGAGTGTATTGAATTGATAATGGAAGCCCAAATGCTGCTGCTGAAAAACTATTAAACAGTCATTCAAACCTCTTCTTAATGCTACACACACACACACACAAACACCTAGACCCTCTCTTGTCACCCCTTTCATCCTCCCTCTCTATCACTCTTCCTACCCTTCCGCTCCTCTCTATCCCTCTCCTCTCTCTATTTCCTTAATTGCAGCTTTCCTCCGTATTCGCACGGATCAATAGGGACAAACGCTGTGGAATGACTGGGAGGCAAAGTGCCATCGATCTCCCTATCTCCCAAACACTACACACACACACACGCATGCATCAGATCATCAGGACACACACACCTTCCCCAGGCTCTTGGTCCCCTCCTCCACGTTGGCAGCGGCTGTGTTGACGTTGTCCTCTATGCTGTCAATCTTCTCCTGCTGGGACTGATGCACAGGGGTTAAGACACACACAAACGCATTGTTAACGCACACACACTCAAGAAGCAAGCACATTCACCTACATATCCACAAACGCGTGTGACAGAGCAAACACCTGTCGCGTATTATGTTTTTTTTTTTTTTAACCAGTCCAAAATCTGCTCCACAACACAAGTTAACTGGGGAAGAGCGTGTGTGAGTGTGCGTGGAGGCTTCAGGTATATTCAAAGGAGATTTCACTGTGGGTCATACAGCGTTTGTGTGTATGTGCGTGTGGGTGGGTGTGTGGCATTGTGTGGATCTCATGAAATATTCAGAGTGGCAGCTGTCTCTCTCCATGTGAGGGCTGGATGGACACAGTGACCAAACAACAACCGGAGCACTTTTCTTCTGCTTCTCCTCTTCTTCCTCACCTTTCCTCAATACAGCTTCTCCGTCTTTCTCCTCCACACTCTGAGCTAAAAGACAAGTTATTTTACTAATTGAGCTCTGTCCATTTTTACTACTTCTCTTACCCACACCTGTGTAAAGCTTCCTGTTATTACGTTGTATAAGGTAAAATACAACATTTTAAACCTGTTTTGCCCCTCACCACTCTGATTCCCACATCTTTTCCCTCTCATTTTGTGCAGTGTCTTTCTTCCTTAAAAGCAGAAGCTTCACCATGACCTGTACATTACAGCCACACTATTCGGGATACAAAGATTTTTAGGGCCGATAAAATTGTGAAAAATTATAATTTCCAAAACCCCAAGGCGATGCCTTCAAATGTTTCGATCCCCACATTGGAGATGCTGGAACCATCAAATTTTTGGCGTTTTTTTGAAAAGGACTAAAACTGGGAGGCCTTGTGGCTTAAAAGTTACGTCCCTGGTTCATTCAGGAACCTTTGTTGCATCTCTCCCTCCCTCGTTTCCTGTCATCGCTCCACTATTACTATGTAATAACAGCATAAAATGCCCCAAAATAATAATAGTTTAAAAAGACAAATGACAAAAATTATTATTCAATGATCAAAATAGTTATTTTGATCATTGAATAGTTTCATCATTATCTGAGATCCGGTGCTGGTATAATCTTATAATATATATGATATATAATATATGTGATTAATTGATTTGCGCATCTACAAAAAATGATCTGTTCCAGTTTTGGTAAACAATGCACTGTTTTTAAGTACAACAAATTAAGTATTTTATCTTTATGGTTTATGGTTTGGTTTATTTCAGACACACCTCATCATCATTTTAAGGACAATTCTTATTACTTAATAACTTCTGTTTTGAGGCTATGGTCATCTTAACACATTAGTCGCTGATAACGCTGTTGACATTTTCCAGAGTTAATAAAAACATAATACTTTATAAATTATTCAACAATTTAAATCCTGTTTTTGTTAGCTTTAACCCTACTACAAAGTGCAATTACATTAATTGGCTTATTATTGAGCGGCTCTACAAGACACACAAAGAAAAAACCTACAAATAAGACCAGACACTGGAAGAGCCAGTAACATGACGCATGTACAGAAACAGACACAACCACAAACTCACACTCACTCAGTATTTCCACTGTGGCTGAGCGCTGGAATATTACTCCCCTAACGGTGTCTTTCACCCTTGAGACACCACAACAACATGTCTATGCTCTCTCTGCCCCCCCGCCCATGCCTCTTTCAGTTGTTTTAGCCTAAATATATATTCACTCTATTTCTTTTTCACTGTTAATCCTCCTTCACCTGGCCTCTCTGCTTCTCTCTCTCCACCCCTGAGGATAGAGTGATAATCTGAGCCGTCTGTTCTCCACCTGCTCCGATGTATCCCTTGTTCCCCACCTCTCCCCCTGTGGACGACCCGCAGTCCTCCCCCGCATCCCCCCTTCTCGCCTACTCCTCAGTGTCTCCTCCTGCCTCGGCGAAAGGCCTCTGGGGCCCCAGCAGTTGTCCTGAGCCGATCTGTGTAACCTCCTCAGAGGTGCCTTACCAAGCAACACAAGCACACATGGTCAATACACACCACTTCCTGGAAACGCTAGAGGCAAGCTGCCTCTGTCACACTGTTTTCGTTCACAGGGGTAGCTGTGTAGATAGAGCTGTGACACATGTAGATCGAGAAAAGCGTTGAAATGTGAATGTAGCAGCTGGGGCGCACACAGCGAAGTTGAGTGTTCATACTCACGTGAACAAGCAGAGAGAACTCTGTCACCAAGCCACTCAGCTCCTTCAGATCCTGAGAGAGAGAGAGAGTAAAAAAAAAAAAAAAAGATTTATTGAATTGCCGAGCTTATCACACAAACCCACAGCTACAGTTTGTCCAAACTGTCAGTGTCAGTGATTGACAATCACATTAACTAATGAGAGTGAATATTAATGTGTGTTGTATGTATCACAGTCGAGCTGCAGGAAATAAGTGTGTCTGTAGGAAAAGGTAAGAGGGGTCAATTGCATTAGATGATCTTGCAATAGTGATGAATAATGCATGTAACTATAGCAACGTTTAGTACAGACCAAAGAAAAACTGCTTTCTTGCACTTTGCATTTAGTGCTTTGATTTTAATTCAGCATATGCCTTTTTCACAGAAAACATTTTGACAGGACACAGTAGGAAATAATATAAATGAATGATGGCTGAATTCCATTTAGCTGCTTCAGTTTCAGAGCTTTTGTTATTAGTACACATGTGCTGTATATGACAAGGCAAAATGTCCGCTGTGAAAAAGGCTTATTGTTTTGCGTTTTCTTAAACTCTCTCTGCACATAACTTTCATAACCCTTCAGCTGTTATTGAAGAAACCTTTCATTCTATGTATTTTCTTCTCTTAACTATTTTAAGTGGTGAAACTTTAACACTCCCATCTATTTTGGGAGTATCTGTTATTTAAGACTCCAAATAAAGAGTGACAAATGCTAATAGCAAACAAAAACAAACAAAAAAGTTAAGAAACTGTTATGAGTCATTATTATTGTTATCAGAGTTTTTAGACAGTATTTTGGAGCAAAGTTTTGTTGTTTATTATGGTTAAAGCAAGTTTAATAATGCTAAAAGCGCTGGGCTGAAGTAATACACTCATCTATTGTGTTTGTGATCACAAGTACAAGGAAAAGAAAGACAAATAGAAAAAATAGAGCATGATGCTGCGCCACAAGAGCTACCATTTGAATAGTGCCTGTCCAAGTTAAATCCGGGCTCTGGCCCTATTTTACTTTATCTAAAACCGTGTCTTGTATACCAAGAATATGCTGTACACCTTCAACTCCCATATTGATAAAATGAGCAATAAGCAACATGACGGTATAATATGAAAAAAAAACAATTGTTTAATCTAAAATAGGGATTCTGTTCAAAAGGTGTTGAGTAAATGATTGTGTCCAGATATATATACCTCTTCCAGGTTGTCCCAGGACTCAGCTGCACTCTGATCAGCGGGGATTTCTGGAAGGTGGAGCTGAATTTGCCTGCCAGACAACGACTCTTGGCCCACATCATCATCAGGGTGGCAATTGCTGGACACACAGCTGTATGGCTGAGCGGCAGGTGGTGATGCTGCCGCAGGCTGAGGCACGGGGTTAGAGTGCAAAAGCAGGAAGTCTTGTGCAGCGACTGACGCCCGGTCCCTGACTGGCTTGACAAGGACTTCCAAAGCGTCAGCGTCTTCGGCACGGACCCGAGCGCACAGTTTCTCCATCTCTCTGATGTTAGCTCGCAGCTGCTGCAGGGAGACAGAAAAGAAGCAGGTTTCTCAGCAAGATTGAGTGGCATGTCAGAATTTTTTTAGAGGGAGACTGACAAATAACTGTATGAAATTCAAGCTGCTGGGATGCTTCAATTGATTAAGGGACACATGGACAGACAGAGAGGGACACGCAAACCTGTGGTTCTATCTGTCACAGCAAAAACATACAAGATAAAGATATGATGAGATAACAGCATAACAAACCATTCCAAAATCAATCCTTACTGCCACGTTACCTGGTAACAACACAATTCTCTCTCTTTTGCTTGTTGCCCCAGTTGGAAAGAAGTGATCATGCTGACAGGTTCAGCGTCCCACTAAACTGTTCAAGTGATGGGAAATGTGTGTGTGTGCGGGCTTAATAAGGTTTAGATATGGGACTGAGGAAGACAAGCCCCATGATCCCAACGTGCCCTGAGGATGACAGGAGGATTACAACCCGGCTGCCAGCCCTCCAGCCCGCAGCACGGCCTGGGCTCTGGGGGTCAACACACTGCCGATAACACATTCCTCTAATTACACAACATGAATAAACATACATGCACACACTTGTCCTCATGTGCATAAAACTGAAAAACACACTGATTAACAGCGAGACAGTCAGGTCAGGCACCTGTCAGCCTGCAAATTACCATGACTTTACGAAGCTCAAACACACCGACCAACCAAACACAAACTCAATAGCAGATATCCACGATAAGATAGTATTGACTCCGCTCCCCTTTCTCACAGTGTTTGCTGTAGCTGCTGTGGTTAAGGTGGGTACTGAGTCTGCCCGTGCCTTTCTCCTGAGGGTTAGCTAGGCGCTACGCTAGTGGGAGTAAATGTCAATCATCAAGTATGGTGAGAGACTGCAGTCTGTCTTTCTGGGAGGACAGATCTATCTATCTATCTATGCTATGGAACGTGGCACACACGTGCACACACATATACACGCATCTGAAACAGAGTAGACTAACCCCTTCTCTGGATTAACACCATGAAGACATGAGAAAGCACTCTGTGTCTGTCCCGGGGGCAATGGTGAGAGGATAGGTGTGTGCCTGTTTGGAGTTACTTCACCTTCAGAGACATGGTGGCTTCTAGGCAACAACATCCCCTGAGGCATTTCACACCCACCATGTGAACAAGTATGCAAGTACTTACACACACACACGAAATGGTCAGTTTGAGGTTTGGTAAAAGCCCTTTTCTTGCCCTGATTTTTAGTTAATTCAGTCTAGATAACCGGTGCAGTCTTTCTTTGTATGTCATGTTTGTATACACAACCAGAAGATAACTTTATTCTATATTAATAGACATGACAGATTTATTCTATTGCCTTAGACCACATCTCTTTGCAGCAGAGTGGCTCATTTGTCATCGAGATCATTTAGTTGTTATCAAGTGATCGTAGAAAGAAATTTTGGCCTCGTAGTAACTAAGAGTCATGTATGGGGGTAAAACTAGCTCAAGACTCGGCCCTTGCATTGGATCCGTGGGTCACTTGATAAAAAATAAACCATAAATGAGGAAGGCCTGAGTTGGACATGTTGTGAATGCTGTTTCCATGCTGCTGCTTTGTGTTTTTTTCTGTCAACCAATGAGTATCATTCAGCTGCTTGGGTCACTCATATACTTGACTGGAAACAGACTCGCTCTCTTGCTACCGGTCTTAAATGTCTGATTTTCAAACTTGATTGCCACAAATCAAGAAAGCTTTAATCCAAAACCGAGCTACTAAGTGTCCAGAGAATTTGAGACAAAAAACATACTATGCATTTGCAGCGTCATGCTTGTTTAGGAATTTTGAGAGGCAGTGAGTCACACCATCATCGAAACAACCCTTACATTCACATAGCTGCAAGCCTCAGGCTTGAGTAATGTAGTAAATGCCTCTGTGATGACACGGAGGCTAGTAGTTACTGATGTGACTTTAATGAAGGAACCAGATTTTGTCTTTTAGATTACTGGTTAACAACATGATATTGTGACTCACATCTTCTGTTTCATGAAATTACAAGAGAATATCAACTTACAGCAGGCCAATCAGTATTATGTTATACCTGAACAGTTCTGCTGGCATTGATATGCTCCTGATGAAGGCGGTCCCACTGCTGGCTCTGCTGGTACTGTGAAAATGAAGGGAAAACTATTTGTTATCCATCTGTGGACCGGAAGTAAGAGTGTGCATGTGAGGGTGCGATCGTGTTTCAGGCCAGATCCCAGCCGTCACCTTCAGTATGTTATTGTGGTGTTTCTGCAGCCTCTCCAGGTCCGTGGGTAGAGCCACTTTAATGAACTTGTGGATCGGTGCCTCCAGGCGCCTCAGTGTCAGCTTGTTGCCTTCCTCTGCCATGTGTCCTGCTGACTGCCCACAGCCAACACCTCTGTGTAACTTAGACACTGCACCTGCTCAGCTTTCTCTCACTGCCCCCACATACACTGTAAATACCAGCAGAGTATGATTTTAATAAATACATAAATCAAATGAATAAACTCTGTGACACATGCGAGTCTGCCCACACATCTAAAATTGGCACCGCCATAAGACTAATCATTTTTTTTCTTGCCATCATCCTTTTAGTGAAAGGAGTAACTGAAGTTTTTGACTTGCTGACAGTATAACATCTATGCTGAAACATTTACTTTTACAGAAAACTAATCAACAATTTAAACTGGATATCATTTATCAATCAAAAATGCAAACAATTCTTTGTTTTCAGCATCTCAAAAGTGAGAATGTGCTGCTTTCCCCTGTTATTTAATTTTAAATTAAATACCTTTGGGTTTTGGACTGTTGCTGTTAGTTGTTGGACAAAACAAGCAATTTGAATATCTCAGAGCTCTGGGAAATTGTGACAGACATTTTCACCATTGTCTTTTGTTGCAGCCCTATATAAAATTGTGTAGTGTTTTATGATCCACCTACTGTTTAGTCAGTCAGGGCTATTTTGATGGTTATTAGAAACTGGTATTATTATATATTATTATCAACAGAGCTTTTCATTTTTTTTTAGAGTTTTTGTAAACCACATTATGGTTTTATGTTTAAGAAACCGTGTAATGTAAATAAGTGAAGTGAACTTTAAGATAAAAAATAAACAGTTTGATAATCATAATTTTACTGTCTGTCCTCTAATGCCTGAATGGCAGTGGTGGAAGAAGCATTCTTTTACGCAAGTATTAGTATCAAAATATGCCTAAAGCACTGACAGTAAAATCATAATATATTATATTACTGGATTATAATTAGTGATGCATTAATGTGTTTTTAATTTTAATGTTAATGTAGAAGTAGCATTAAATGGAAATACTTAAGTAAATTACAAGTACCTCAAAGTACAGTTGAGTTTACGGAAATTGACAATGCTCGCACACATAGTTTTGCAACAGCTGGCTAACAGTAGCTCGAGAAACGGGTTAGCTATAGCATAATTTTAGCTGTTAGTACAGAAGCGAACAGCTTCATGTGAAGCTTGACTTAACTCTTTAGACGACATTAGCTAAACCACTAATTTAGCCAGACAATGTTGCTGAAAGAAGTCTGCGGACCAATAGTCGAGTAAACGAAAGTTAAAGGACATAAGGCAACACTTACCAGTGAAAATACAATTCAAAGGTGTAAGGTGTTAACGTATATTCGCTAAAGACTGTTGTGAGCCTCCATAGTGTTAAAAGATTAACGATAAGGTACATTTGCTCATTTTCGTAACGTTAGACGCTTTCCGTATTGATCTGACACTTTCTTGTTTGTAAACAACGCTCTTCCCAGTACGTCCACGAATGGTATCCGACCTCAACCAGCGACCCACAGCACATTGTGTTCCCCATGCTGTGTCCCATGATAGTTTCCCTAAAATCCTGTGTTGATTTTTCCTATTTATTCTTTCTGATCGTGTTGTTGTGTACCAAAAAGGTTCAGCATACAAAAGCAGGATTAAGAAATAATAATAAATAGAATAAATAAATTAAAATTAAAGGGTTTTATTTTTCCATCAGAATTACAACATTTTGAACATAATGAAGGGAGATAAAAGTTACAAGAAATGTAACTCAACAGTTAAATTATTAAATAAAACAAAACAAGAAAAAATTTATTCTAAAATCTTTATTATTTTTGGGGTTGTCAAAGAGTTCTTTAGTGGGTGGGGTTTTGCTGGGGGGCTTTGGGGTTTATGACCTCAAAATTTCCTGAGCAAAACTCCTGACCACAGCCCCGCTTAGAACCTTAGTGATTGTGGAGTCGCTGTGTGTCCTAACATTGATTAAAATGTATGACCTTTCAAAATGCCTCACAATTACTCACAGCAGCTGGACTAGCAAAATAATGTAAACATGGTACAATGTCAAGCAGTGGCGATATATCAAAAGTTCAGGTCAGGTCACAGCCCCAGTCTCAACATTATTACATAATACTTTTATTTTTTGTCATTTCCATTTAGCTTTTCACAGTTGCATGTTTAAACAGCATCAATCCTGTGGAAAGAAACATTAAGTGTGATATTTTTATCTACGTTGAGTTTGGGAGAGAGACTAAGTGAGAGAATTGGGGTTCCCCCTCCTCTACTTTGAGATCAGCCGGTGTGAGTGGGTCTATTGCATGTTTCCACTTCTCTTCTTCACCACCTTTTACCTTTGACATTTAGGCCAACCCCCCACACACTCTTCCCTCAGCGGATGTGCCATGCGAGGGGCCACAGTAAAACACACAGTCCCCAGCTGCAGGGGATTTCCCCTGCTGCTGTACACATGTTGTGTATCTGTGTGTGTGTGTGTCCCTGTCTGTCCACTTCCAGGGGACTCCCAGAGTTGCAGACTGAGGGGGAAGAACAAAGCTGACAATGAATGTCTAAATAGAAAGTCATCAAAAATGTGTGTGTGTGTGTGTGTTTGTGTGTGTGTTAGGGGGAATCAGGTGCCATTCGTTTCAGTCTAATCCAGGAAGTTTGTCAGCAGGAGAGGAAGCCAGCAGGGAGCTCCATTTATTTCTTACCTCCTGCATCTTAGTGTTTTTAAAGCAGGTGTGATCAGCACATCCTGTTGGCTCAGTGGATAGAGGCCTTTCTCACAGCAGACACCTTGACTTGTCATAGAAGGAAAAGCATAGGTGTCAGTAATATCATTAATGCTAAGTGAGACATCAAGCATGAATAATACCAGGGGCGGTATTGCAGAAAGTTCCTATCTTAACTTAAGACTTAAGATAGTTAGGAAGTTTCTGTAATAGCCCCAGGGCCCTAAAACCGAAGCATCATCAATAACATTATTATTTTCCAGTGTTTTTCCTACTGAGACATGTCTGAGAAAAAGACATATTCAGATCACAACTTACTGTATGTTTTTGTAATGCAGGTCTCTTCACATGTACACATCTTGATATCATCAATCTTAAAGGGATGCTTTTACATTTCTGAATGAATTAGGGTAAGTAATGAACCTACAACTAGAAAAACAGCTGCTTTGAATGCATGTGTGTGTGCGCATATGTATTTGTGTCTGTGTGTGTTGGGACCCCTAATTAAAACTCTGGGGGTATCTGCTATCTGTCAGCACTGATCGATTGGCCAGGAGACTGACAGCTCACTGTGTGTGTGTGTGTGTGTGTTTCAAGCTTCAAGCAGATCTCTGCATCATGATCATGTTATTTTACTTGTCACTCAGAAATGTCACTGTCATGGACATATAGGATTAACACATATTCATCTGCACGCGCGCGCACACACACACACTGGTCTTTTCCTGCATGCTGATCAAACACAGACACATCACAATCAGGAGCATGCGGTGTTGGGACAAATTCTATGCACACACATACACACACAAAACCTATAATTTAAGTGCACTTCCTGGTTATTATTTACTTCTAAAAGCGAGTGTGTTTCTGGTTCCTGTCTGTTTTATTAGAAAGGGAGGAATGTAAACTTCTAGTGATAGAAGATTTGATGTTGCGTGGTGTCACATCATAGATTTTGTAGGGATCATGTTTAGCATGGTGCTCTCCACACTTGTCCCTCTGAACTTTACTTTTGTGCACTTTCCTTCTCTCTCTCTCTCTCTCTCTCTCTCTCACACACACACACACACACACACAGAACTGTTCACAATTTCACTACCCCAGTTACTATCAATCACCTGGTTGTCCTAGGGAGAGCATGTATGTGTGTGTGTGTTAGTGCTCATGCTGTTGCGCAGGAGGGCAAGTGAGTGATGGCAGTGACAGTATAGACGGCATGTGCTGTGAAATGTCACCATGGCGATCGATGGTGTTTAACGAGGCTGGAGGCTGATCGGGACCTCATGCTAACATGAAGCTCTCCTCTCCTCCCTCTTCCCACTCTCCTAATCCCCCTCTACTCTCTGTGAGAGGCCACAGGTCCCTTGGGAGAAAGACAAGGCCTTTTACCTGTCAAGAGGCTTTTGTGTCTGAACAGATACAGATTGAAAATGAGCTCAGATTTGGTCTCCTGCTTACTTTTAAAAAGTCTTGAAACACAGTAATGTTTTTTTATTCTCTGCATTTTGCGTGAAAGAGTCCTTTCATTTAAAAAAAATCAAAACACAGGACGCAGTCGGGCAGAATAATCAGAACTAGTTTATGATTTCAAAGTGCTGAACAGAAAATCCAGTGAACCAAAGAGAAAGAGAAAAGAAATCGAACAGGAAACTCAAACCAAAGAGGGACATTGAAAAAAACAGCAACTTTTTTTCTTTTTTGTTTCTCTTCTTCAAAAAACAATGCACAACTCGTACCACAATATTTGAAAAAGCTAAAAACACTTCAAAATATTAGTTTTGTATATATATATATATATATATATTTATATTTATATCTATATAATTTGCTTTTTTCAGATTTCAAACTGCTGTTGTGAGTGTGTGAGTGGGTGGTGGAGGCCCGGGGAGATCCCCACAGAACCGCAGTCTGAGACACAAACACAGGTCGAGCAGTTTTGACAGGCTATGGCAGCTCTTGACAGCTTATAACACACCATGCATATGATCGTGGCTTCTCTAAGCGTACACACAAAGACAGTATGCAACCATGTCCTCCACACGCTCACACGGCCTCCACAATAGAAACAAATAGAAAAAGAGCATGACTGCGGAATGTTTCATCCCTGGACGTACAGCTATCTGTCGAGCACCCTCCTATCCCCCGCCGTCCTCCAGGGGAGCAGGTAGGGTGTGTGTCTGTGCTTCTAGCCCTTCTCAGGGTATAAGTGCTTCAAAAGCCAATTTCTGTCCATGTTCATTCCTTCATACTCGACCTATGATTTCAAAATGAGTTAATAAAAAAAACAAACATCCTAGAGCAAGTTCAAGTCTGGGTGACTCAGTCAAGAAATCGTTAGTGCACAGATCCACTGCTGTCTAAAGCCAGACGGAGACTGTCTCTCTTTCTTTTAGCTACTGACAGCACAGGACAAGTCTTTGTATTAAAATAATTTAGAGTTTAAAATTAAGCCATTCCTTCTCCGTCTCTTGCTTTTGTGGTGAGATAGCACTTAAGAAATTGCACTTGGAATCAAGAGCTGAACTCAACAGCCACTTCCACAAATTTATGAGCTATCTGTGTCTATTGTAATGTTTCCCCGCATCTATGCTTACGCTGTATGACCTCTGACATTTCAGTACATTTCAGTATGAAAACTCCCCCTTCCTTCTCTCAGCAAGAGAAACTAGAATACACAGCGACTTGTGTTTCACTGGGACACCTTCAACTTTGAAAACATTCTAATCACACTGACATCTCCCCTTCCCTCTTTACTAAAAAGAAGTCCTCATACTGGATGAGCCAGGCCAAAACACAGATAAACAGTACTCATAAACATTGGTGTTCTTTCTTTTTTGCTGGATGAGCTGCCACCCAGACGGAGAGAGGACAGTAAAAAGTCATTTTTCCATCGTCCATCTCAGCCTCGTCATCCTCCCCCACATGAGAAAAACAGGAGGATCAAATAAAAAGTGGTGAAGAGTTTGAGTAATTGTCTTTTATACTGGTGAAAAGCATTTAGTTTGTTGTCCGTTTGAGTGAAAGGCTTCTCTTTATTGGTTGTCCTGTTGAGTGAAAAGCATCTGATTGGCTCCCTCTGCTCTGCATCAGTCAGAGGGGCGTGAGTCTCTCTTCTGGATGTGTGTGCGTGCTCCTCGGTAGGAAAAGGCCTGAACGGGACAAGACGTGGGTTTTTCTCTTCATGGTCAGCCCGGGCCATCAGTAAGGCAGAGTGTCCAGGAACCTGTCAATCAACGGAGGGGGCGGTACCAGGTCCTCCAGCTTCAGGTAAAAGATACGCTGAAGGCCCTGGGTCCTCTGGGAGCGGAGCTCTGCCCTTAAACCCAGAATACGACTCAGAGGGGGCGCAGCCTTGGACGAGGAGGAAGAAGGACCGCAACCCAGGTGGTCTCTGAGACAACAAATGACTTTATTTTGCAGCTCATCAACCCGCTTTGAGTCCTTCAGACCTGGGACTTGCTCTGTGGATAGACAGAGACAGAGATGTCAGGAGATTCATTCATTAAACAGCAAAAATTAAATTAGTGGAAAAAAGAAATACACACTAACACACATCAGAGCTCGTTCAGCTGAAAGAGCGTCAGCTACATCTTCTTTTATATTGAATTCCACCTCATTACCCTGTATGGCTAATGTTCTTAACAGGCCTTAACCTGTCTCACTCACTACAGATCAATACTTAGTCTAACCTAATAAGCCCCCTGCACACTGTGTACACACACAAAAACACATTATATATATATATTTATATAAACATTTAAGCATTGACAGAAACAAAAGTGCTCAACAATTAGCAGATTATTCGGCCTTGTGAGCAGCCAAATGAAATTAGAATCACACACGCACACACACACTGCTGCCCATAGCAACTCCAGTGGCACCCGTACCAGGCTTAATGTGACACTAACTCATTCTGCAGAGAACAGGGTGTCCAGCCCCCCCTCCACTTTAGACACACACATATATATATACAGACACATACACGAGTCAGTCCTTGCTGCAGGGAGGCTGTCCCCAAGACCAGTCTCACTTTGAGGTATCCATTATCTGAAGCATATTTATTGTTTGTTTATGGGACTCTTTTGTTTGTTCTGTGTTTACTGCTGCAGAGTCCCTCCAACCCTCCTTTCACCGCAGCTTTCAGACCTCTCACACACTCTTGCCTCTCTCTCTCCACTCTCCCTATCCCTTCTTTCTCTGTGTGCGTGAGCTCCTGGGGAGGGATCGATGACTGCCTTTCTGCACAGGCCACTCTGAAGCGGTCGATGGCCTGGTGGCTCTGGCGGCCCTGTCGTGGAAGTGCGCTGTGTGCTTTGCCGAGGTGGCAGAGCGCCACTGAGAACAGCGCAGACGCCATTCCAGAGCTGTGCTCCACGGTAGGCTGGTCGATCAGGCACAGAGTTAAGTGCTCCCCCAGAGAGAGAGGATGGGGTTGAAGGGCTTATACAGAGGAAGAGAAGGTAGAGGAAGAGGAGGAGGTGGCGGGGGCAGGGTGAGGTAAAGAAGCTGAGCGCAGGGGGAGGGGTGTTTTACCCATTACGCATTTATATAGAGTTCCTGACTCGTGAAAAAAATGAAATGGAAACACTTAATTGCACAGGCGTCCTCTCTCACCTTGGGCTACTTTTGTAATTGACTATTTCTAATGCATTTCTAATGTACTTTACTGTCAACTTAGTTCTTGTCTTCTGTTGCCCCTCAGGTGTGTGCTCGTGGAAAAAGCTGTGACTCTCCCACCATTTTTCACAGATGCACACTGATTAGAGGGCCAGGTGTGCAGCAGGTGCAGCAGGTGCTTCTGGGTATCAGGTTCTTGTTTCAGGCAGAGATGTGTGAGAACACGCACGCACATGTGTGTCTCTGAGCGTACGTGTGACGTTAGTGGATGTGTCCACCTGATCGCTGTCACACTGAATCACCCACCGACAAAGTCCCAGACAAAGGAAAGAAGACGTGTGTGGATTTGTATCCATATATTTACGCAAAAGCAACTTA
Source organism: Lepomis gibbosus (assembly GCA_029875015.1). Classification (NCBI taxonomy): domain Eukaryota; kingdom Metazoa; phylum Chordata; class Actinopteri; order Centrarchiformes; family Centrarchidae; genus Lepomis; species Lepomis gibbosus. The sequence continues at coordinate 25,774 of JAPMOB010210197.1, read as the reverse complement.
TATGACTCGCCGTGTCTGTGTGTAGTAGAGAGGGGCAGCTGACTTTTAAAGCCTGTTATTTTTGTTGATGGTATTCACGCTGCTGCTGCTAATTTTTATTTTCTCCTGATGATTTGAAATCTGAAGTTATTGCCTTGTGTTTTTACCTGTGAGGAGAACGAGGGCAGCCAGGCAGGCTAAGGCAGAGGCGTCCAGGTTTAGGCTCTGGAGGTGGGAGGAGAAGTCCCGGATGGAGTCCAGCCACTCTCCGAACCCACGAAGGCACTGGAACCTGTGCAGCACCAAGCCGTTACAGAAGACTAGTTTATCCTCTGACAGCACTGACCTGAGACACAGAGAGAAAAGGAGGGAAAAGGAGATTCTGGTTAGATCTCTGCCTTACAATGAAATACTGCATTTCCCTCATGTATTGTAAAATATGGCTTGAGATACTGGGGCAAGGAAGCAATTACAATAAAAACAATGAGAAAACCTGCCAGTATGCACACTCACACACAAACGGGACACACATCAAACACAGGCATGCAGCTGATTAAGGTTGTGTTTTCCAAATTATAGCATTTTAAAACATTCCTGTGTTTCCTTTCGGCTGCTCTATGTATGTGTGTGTATTTGCAGATAGGTAAACTGTTACGGCTTTAATGTGCCCAGGCTGTGGTGTTCAGTGGAAACACAAAGCCTTAATGAGGAAATGAAAAGACTTCTCAGATGTATTTAGCCATCAGTTACTCACGACACACAATATCCCACTCCTTTACCATCAAGCAATGAGGGAAGGAGAACAAGCAGTGAATGAGCGAGGGCTATATGACTAGGCTTTATTAGTGCCTAAAACAAGAGTGTGGCTTTCTCCGGAGAGCTGGTTAAGTGTTTAGTTGGTAGATGTCAAGAAGACAACAAAGGTCTGAAGGAAGTTCAGAGAGGTGGACGATGTAGGACAAGGGCAGAAGGGCAGTGTGCTTGGAGAACAAAGAGAGGGAGAGGAGGAAAAGAGGGGAAGCCTCAAATTACACCCTGCACAAACATTGGTTAAGCTGTTATGAGGAGAGGATGAAACCCCATTTATGTCTAATTATCCTTACTACAGTTTAAATGTGGTACTTATCCACTGCTCAGCATAACACATGCACATAGGTGCTCGCACATCACTAGCTCTGTCAATCATACCTAAAAAATAGCTTTCCCCTCTTATACGCACAAACACAGAAACAGTCATTACTAGCCCTCCATGAGCTGGAGAGAGGGGAGAAAGAAGAAAGAGTAGAAGAAATAAGAAGCAGGGATGGATGCAGATGTTAGGAGAGGGTGGAAGTGGCTTTCTTGAACTCTGAGATAGTTTTTCATGCTAATGGTTAAAGTAGTTTGACCCCTGAAAGTTTACATCCCCCCTAAAATACTTTAGTGTTCAGTGTAAAATATAGAATCTGAAAGTTACGACCTATTGGATCAGCCAGTTGTTTTGGTGTACTTATATTTGGCAAAATTAAACCCAGAATGGCATTGATGCTATAGCTGCATATATTTTAATACACGTCCCTCAAATGTGGCATAAAATAGTGTGCATATTTGGGATTTCTAAAAAGATGCTTTGTGTTTGTGAGCCATGCTTTTTGACACTGTGCATTTGAATGACTGGCAAAGAGATGTGGCAAGGCTTAATAGATTCAATCTGGATGGAAACACAATATTTAAGTATCATAAACTTTGAATTACAATAAAATATGAAGCCATTGTCCCATGTTGTCCCAATTAGGGAACCGTGCACTGAGCAGGTTACAAACAATACTAAGAATATTTCAAAATACTATTTGACTCATGTCTGATAGTAGCACATGAGCAAAACTACACAGACAGGCAGGCAGACAAGCAGCCGGGCAGATGCACACACACACACACACACAAAAACACACACAGCTGGATGTCTGCCACACATTCCACTCCCCCCTGACTACACTGTCACCACGGTAATCAACCAATAACCACAGAAACAGTTTGGTAACGGGGTGCTTACAGCAATGCTGGTCGAGAAGAGCGGTGCAAATATACTCTACACACACTGAACACACACACACTCACAAGCATACAGACATACACTTGCGCAGAGGTCTGCAAGGCATCTGAGTTCAACACAGGGTCAGTGCAGGCAACAATGAGATGGGAGTGTGGACTGCATCCTTTGCTCTCACGGAGGACGGACAAAGTAAGACAGTGCTGCGTTTGTGTGTGTTTTCCTCTCTGCCGTGGGAGTTTGGCTGATGGGAAGATGAGCAGTGTGTGTGAGCATTTGTGCGTTTGATAGAGTCGACCGTTTAGCGTGAGTCAGAGTCCCAGCCTGATCCCCCTCCTGCTGGGACTGTGATGCCACCACCCATCCTCTACCCACCCTGCACCTGGACCTACACAGGGAGGAAGAGAAAAAGTTGGGATCCTACATCATCAGGGTGCGTGAATGTGTGTGTGTGTGTGTATGTGAGTAAGTGTGCTTGTGTGTGTGGCTGTGTTGGTTTTCTGCCCTGGACGACAGCGCAGACAAAAGGATGAGCTTGTAGCCCAACCCCCCTCCTCCCCATAAATTTAACCAGCCACATGCCTTGCGAGAGCAGACCGGTAACCCAGGGCAATTCTGAGTCAAGAGATGGGCTGGGGCAGTCATAATGGCACCACAGGTATCCATGAGTAAGACACATACGTGCTCACACACACACACACACACATACACACACACACACACACACACATTGGACGCATGAGGTAAATGAAGTCGATTCCCTTTTTTTGTTTCAGTCAGCTGAATTGAATATGTAATTCTTTCCATAACAGCCCTTTCAGTTTCTCAGCTGACTAGCTTTTAGATGGCATTGATCCTGTCAATTCACAGTTCACAATGTTAGCACAGTTTTAGCCCGCAGAACACACACAGAGCTCACTGTGCGTCAGATATCAGACGAGTGGAGCGGAACTCTGTGGGTGTAGCTGCTGTCATAGCTACAGACTCCATTCATAATTCGGTTCATATGGCGATTACTCAGCTCCTTTCCTCCTACTCTGGAGATACACCAACACAGCAGCACATAGCTTTGCCAGCACAGTTACACATTGTACTGCAGCGGTAAAGGATATGAACTGCCCGTTGTTCCTAACAGTCTTGTGTATTACAAAACATTTAACATGTGTGCCTATGGCTGGAGATTTGTGTAGAAGTTTAAAAAGTGTTGTTAAATGTGTTGCTCTGGTACAAAACAGGCTGCATCTCCCCTATCTCACCTGCTAGCCAATCGCAGGACAAACAGCTCCAGGAAGGCAGAGTCTATGAGCAGGTTCTGATCTTCTCGCTGAAGCTCGGAGAACCCGGGAAGCCGGTCGGCCCAGCATCGCGTGGTCTCCATTGAGATGGTGAGCAGCCTGTAGAAGACCTGGATATGCTCGGCATCTGATGAGGAGGAGGGAGGGTCGGCAGCGCTGAACTGTGGAGATAGACAGAGATAGACTGCTTAATAAACTTCGAAGCAAGCCATATTTCTCACAGAACACATGCATTTGCCTAACTACAATGAAAAGCAGGGGATACCTGGCTGTAGTCGAGGTCACGGGGCGTGCAGTGGGAATAAGCCCTGAGCAGAGCAGAGAGCAGGCTGAGGGGGGGAGATGGAGGAGACGCTTCTGTCTGCAGGGGGCTCTTTGGTTTGGAAGGCAGACGGCCTCGGCGCCCCTTCAAGCTATCAGTACGTACCACTGTGAACCAGAGAAAGAGAGTTGACAACAATTAAGAGGTTGTTCAGCTGAATCTGGTAATATTCTTTAGGCATGCACAAAGAACTTCTATTCTTTTATTTATATGCTTGTTATCAGTATTTTAAGATTATGACTGAAGAGAGGCTTTTTTTTCAGGAGCTCTCCAACATTCCCACAATCCCTACACAGGAGGCTACAAACCAGCAGATGGCAGTGGAGATGTTCTACCGGCTGAAGTGTTAAGGGGATAGAGGAGAGTGTATGGTGTGTGGGTTTGTTTGTGTTTGTGTGTGTGTGAGAGAGAGAGAAGGTGTGTGTGTGTGTGAGAGAGAGAGACAGAGAGAGTGAGAGACAGGTGAGAAACCTCAGGGGAATGAGAGCAGCATAATTGCCATGCTACACATCAGTAAAACATCTCCACCATGGAGCAACAGTCAGCTTTATCAGAGGTGATGACACAAATGGAGAGATGGAAAGTGTGAAAATATTAGAGCACCTTTGTGTCTCTTTCAAAGCTTTAAAATACATTTGTGTAATAATCCATTCAGAGGTTCAAAAAGTGATGGGCACTAATTGGTATGGTGTATTTTCTAATTTCTTTCTCCACAACAGAGAGAGGACAAGTTACTGCTTTGGGATCTGTGTGATGCTGCCACAGATCCGGTCATTACCGGTCCATTAAACCCTGATTGCAGAGACAAACTTTATCATCAAGGACTGGAGGTCAGGTTTGTGTTGCACCATGGTGCTGAGTGTGTGTGTGTGTGTGTGCGCGCGCGCGCGTGTATGTGCTGCGCTGCATGTTTAGAAAGTTTTCAGTGGTCACTTCGTTGCTCTTACCTTCCTTCACCATGCCGACACTGAGACACTTCTGAAAGCGGCAGTACTGGCAGCGGTTGCGTCTTCTCTTGTCCACAGGACAGTTCTTACTGGCCAGGCACACATACTTGGCGTTTTTCTGCACTGTGCGCTGGGGAGAGAGGAAAAAGGCATACCGATTATCGGCCTCCAAACACAATCACCCACCTAATATTTGATTTGTTTAATTCAATTTCTGTTTTTTCTTCCTTCCTCATCAAAGAATGAAAGCAGAAGCTCGCAGGTCAGATTTTAATTACGCACTGAAAGGCGGCGGTGACATCAGTATAATTAGATAAAATTAATTTCCCAACAAGCTTCGCCTGCAGGAGGGACAATTTTATTAGCGCCGAAGCTGACAATGGGGACCGGGCGCGTGGCGTGCAGAGGCGGGTCCCGCGAGAGAGGGGGACAGCGGCCGCAAGAGCTGCCTGATCAGATTGTTTGTGAAGCTCGAGGGTCAGCTCGTGGTTCCTCGGGGGCCTCGCGCATCGCGCCTCTCTCAACGGGCCCCGCGGGAGCTGTTTTCTCCTCGGCTGACTCGCGCGATTATTACTGACCTTATTAAATTGAAATCAGAAACGGACCACGTGGGGTGTGGTGGGCTCCCTGCATGGACGAAAGAGGACAGTCACAGAGATGGAATGCTTGGCCGCTCCCGTGCGGGCACGTACTGATGAACCAATGCGCGTGCGCTTAGGATAAAGTTGTCTAGCCTATCAATGCCAAGTGGAATAAAAACCTCCCTGAGCAGAAATAGAGGTAGGCTGTTTTTACAGTTAGAGACTGGCTTATACATCCCCACACTGCACTTTAATAAATAAAGTAACTTTAAAGTAGCCCAATAAGTTAGGTAGGCTAATTAGTCTTAATAATAAACCACATACATAGTCTATAGCTTACTAGGCAGTGCCGGTGTGGGCTGAGGCCAAGGCGTCTTTCAGATAGCCTAATAATTTAAACTCTTGGACAAGCATTTGTAAATCTGTTACAACGAAACAATTAGCATACATTTGCAAAAAAATAAAAACAAAAATAATACAATTATAGCCTACTATAATTACTAAGTGTTCAAATATTATAACATATACGATGTCAAGCTGTGAATCCAGTAGTCCATTCAGCAGCACCAGAACAAACTAAATTAAACAATCGGAACACACGGAAAGTGTCGCGGCTTCTCCTCTTCTTTAACGCCTCTAAAACACATCAAAACAAATACATCCAATTAGGAACCCCTAGCGCCACACATGCCCGTACCCCCGGGAGACCAATAGCACACCAATTATTCCATATGCTCCGGCGCGAACGGAACTGGCGCGTAATAGGCGCCAGCGCCGGATGAGAGTCGTTGCCATGGCACCGCAGATTGCTGTGAAAGTCTGCTTCTCGTCCCTTCAATGGTCAGTGACCCGCGCGCACTGGGATAAGTTAGTTATGGTCATTAATGTGGTTGAAGGAAAATAGCATCCGTTTAGTGGGAGTTCGCTGCATGAGAGGCTGGATGATGCAAACTCAACATGGAACGCGCATGTAGCTAAACATTTACAAGTCTGCACCAAGGCCAACACAAAGTTAATTTCTTTCTTGTAGGTAGGCTATGTTGTCCAACAACAAAGTCAAATTAACATGCTCGAGTTCTGACAACTTTTTGTGTGGAGTGATACATAAGGATAGTATGATTCTCATATTTTCAAATAAGATCTTGTGTTTTTCCTGCAGCATATTGAGGGTTTGCACTAAAGTGGTGTAAGCTCACCAGTGTACCAGTGTTCACACTGGTGGCTGGTTGAAGAGGAAGTTGTACTCCTCAGTGACCTCAGGCCCTAATTTATAAGATAGCTGGTTCCAATAAAAGCCTTAGTTTGAAATGATCAATTAAGGTTCTAGGAAATTAAGCTCTCATGAGTGAGTGTTGGCATGTCTCCTGCTCACTCCTGTCTCTCTCCACTGCTGTTCCTGTGTGTGTGTGTGTGTGTGTGTGTGTGGTTAGAGCTCTTGTGACCTTGCTTTCTAATAAGCAACGTGGAGCATGACTGGCGTCTCAGCAGAGACACTAGCCTATCAAAGATAATACTAACTAGTCTGATACACATCAATGGGATTCCATATGCGTGCAGGTGAACACACACACACACACACACACACACACACACACACACACACACACACACACACACTTTTTTATCAAATTATCTCAATATGATTATCAAATCTGTAGATCCCTCTTGTGCTCTGTACATTGCCTGGTTATAGAGGCCACAGTGTTTGTGTATGAGTGGGCTTGTTAGAGTATTCTAGTTGTAGTTTAATTAATCTCATCTGTCTCTTAATTTAACCCAACTCTTAATTGGTATCAGAAACTGTAATTTCAGGGTGGCGGTAATGTTTGTGTCGGCAAGGACTTAATTCAAGTGAAAAAAAAAGATCAGTTAAACATTTAGACTCAGGATTGAGGAATGAGTTATGAGCACTAAAAGCACATCCACATATGAACACACATGCTTCCAGAAGCTCACATGATGTGGGGGGCTGGATGGAGGCATGCCGAGGCAGATTCCTGACATGTACCATGTACTAATAGCCTTGGCTTAAATTAAAAGCCTTTAGGGATTTTGTTCCCCCTTATCCTCCCTCTGTCTCTTCTGTCCCCTTCTCTCCTCTGTTTCTTAATCAGAAGCAATCAAACGTTTCTCTCTCTGTGCGGACAGAAAGTGCAAGAGTGGTTTGAAGCAAAAAAAAAAGTCTAGGTATAATTGAGCTTATTTTATTGTTTTCTTTACGGAAATAACTTGACTTTACTTTTATGACCTGGTTCAAAGTGCGAAGCCATGCATATTTATGTGTGTGTGTGTCTATTTGTGTATGGGCATCTATCTGGTTTCATTTTTTCAACGAAAGGATGAAATTTTCATCTTATATGTATCATACAGATGGGTGATTAATTAAAAAGAATAACCAATATGAAGTGTCATAGTGTGGTGTCCAGAACAGCTGTAGTGCTCCTTGCCAAATCTGTGGAACTCTATTGGAGGGATAAACACCATTTCTCTACGAGACATTCTCTCAATAGCCATGAGCCCTGGTGCACAGAAACATCTGCATTTTATATGTTTCTCCACTCTTTTTTGATAGGTTATTCCTTTAGTTTGTGACCATGTTTTTTGTCTTCTTTCCCCACTAGACTTAAACACCACCTCCCAACTTTTCTATGACTTGCGTGCTATGAAGCAATGGAGAAGAAAAATTGTGAGCATAGAACTGAGCTGACAGTGTATTTTCACCGTTAAAAGCACAGCTAGAGTAACTAGGACAGCTGGTGCATAAAAACAGGTCACCTTTTAATGTTTGTATTATACTAACAGAGATATAGTTTTTAATTTTAAAAATTCCAACTCTGAATAGGTTCACTAAATTAATGGAAACCAGTGAATGGACTACATTATTCTGCCACAATAATAAACACAGGAAAAACTGAACTACTTTTTTAAGAGATAAAATTAATTCAAAGTGAAAATGTGTTTCAAATTGCACTAATGAAATAACAATAATTTATAGGAAGCCTCTGTTATGGTTTAATGTGTAATAACTATTCAGGGATAATTAAATATAATCAGGAAAATTTTTCAGGGGACAATAAAACCATCAGGATAATGGAGTTAATGTGCCTGATAATATGAATATGAAAAAGAGCAGGTGTGTGAAAGGCATATTTCAGTTTTTTGCTGCTGCATCCCTAATTTAGCGTGTAACAGACTGAGAAATGTGTACATGCTACTGTACGAATGTGTGGTTGTGTGCATATGTTGTGTGGGCATGGTTGATTGCATCTGCATGTGTGTAAAGGAAACATAGTGAGGTCTGACAGGCTGTGTGGCTGCTGCTGTGTGCGCTGCAGCAAGCAGACAGCCCGCGGCCTGCTGCCACCAGACACTGCTTTCATTAATTACTAAATAAAAACAAATTGTGAAACTAATTGAAAAGAAGGATAATTCATTTCCACCTACCAGAGGCATTATTCAATTACCTCTGTGTTTGCACCCTCCCTTTTGCTGTCTCTTAATTTCGCTCTCTTGTCTCATGCAACCAATCGAACGCTTAACAAGTGTGCCTGAATTACGTTGTAGTTCAAAAACTATGCAAAGAAATCACTTCAGTGTGAATATACTGTATTTTCAATGAAGCATTGTACCACATGCACGTGCCAGAGAAGTGTGTTATGTCTATATTGTGTTTTATGACTGAATGAATATCTCTGACTAAAAACTGTCTGCTGCTGATGTTAAACTATGAGTGGTGTGTGCATGTGTGCGGTAACATCTGAGACAGCGAGTTGAGAAGTAATCATTTGACGGACTGAATCTCAAACTGACTCATAACGTCCCAAGAATTATGTCAGTGAATTGTGGTCAATGTTGTGGCCACTGATTCACTATAAACATGTTGATGTGAAGGAGGAGTCCTTTTCCACTGGGCTATCACTGCACCTTATTTCTGAGTGGCTGAACATCAGGCATGGAGGGCAATTGTCCCTGTTTGTCTGAGTGAGAATGTGTTTTTATCATCCTGCGTTCTCACGTAACACAAGCAATCACACACACACACACACACACACACACACACACTTTGCCCACTTGGTTGCCGGGAGAGACGACCCCTTGTGGGTGTGTTGTGCTTTCATAATGACTCTAAAGACGATTTAGAGAGTGCAGAGAAGGGTGTAGAGTGGGAGCGAAGCAAATGCAATCAAATAGTTTATATACGTCAGTCAATTTTGCAGTTTGTTCACAGACAGTGGGGGATATTTTAAGGTGGAATGTCAGTTATGTTTATGAGTGTGTGCATCTGGTTGTGTGTCTGTGGGACTGAAAGCACAGAGAACAGGAACAAGAGGCGTGGGTACTTTGAAAGACTAATATAAAGAACAAGAGGCAGAGGTGGACCATGTCTTATTAGAAACCACAAGATCCACTGCTATAACATATAGAAGCAGAGTTACTCAAGGAAAAGACAGACGCTGTTGTTTTGAACTCTTATGTTGGTTTTAAAATAAAACTGAAAGCTTGAAACTGCAACAGAGCAACTTATTAGCTTTGAATGGTCTTTACCTTGAAGAAGCCCTTGCATCCCTCACACGTGCGTACGCCGTAGTGCTGGCAGGCCGCATTGTCCCCACACACTGCACAGGTGCCCTCTCCCTGGGGGCAACGTGGGGGAGGCGAGGGCAGGCTGTCTCCTAATAGGGGGCCACAGGGCCCAAGAGCCAGGGAGCGGAAGGCGAGGCTGCTGCCCCCGGCCCCGCGGTGCAGTTGATACATGGGCTGCTCCAGGGGTGGACCGTGATGATGGGAGACCGAGGAGGAGGAGGAGGAGGAAGAGGAAGAGGTGCGAACCAGCCCTCCACCAAGACTCTCATAACCGCCGACGCTACCACCACTGTGGGGTGGCGAGTGCTGGTAGAAGTGCGGAAAGCGGGGCGACTTGAGGGAGCCTGCATCCAAGCTGGAGCCAAGAGAGTGGGGGTGTGATGGCGGGGCGAGGGGGTGCTCCTCCCACAGGAAGGAGGTGCCAGGCTGAGGCGGCAGGGATGGGGTGGTGGGAGTGGACGGGGGAGACTGTTTAAAGTACATGGTGGAGGAGGACATGGCCTCCAGTGGTGGGGCAGTTGGGTAACTCTCCTCCTCCTTTTTGATGGCAGGCCTGTGGGGAGGCATCTGGTAGAGGCAGGAGGATTTGGGCTCGTAGCTGCCCTCCACAAAGACATTGAAACTGGGGAGGGAGGTGGTGGCGGCGGCGGCGGAGATGTCACCATCACCCAGGTCCAGCTTGGTGTAGTCAGGGGTCATGAGGTCAGAGCTGTAGCTGTCGCCCTGGTAACTGAAGGACTGGCCAGAGTAGGCTGAGCCTGGAGGGGCGGGCCCGTACTGAGCCTGCACACAGGGCATGTCTGCCAGGGAGACAGAGCACACACGTAGGTTAGAGTTGCGTGGCACATCAGACCACATGCACTCCAAAAATGTTTCATACAAAAAGCATTTTATGTTGTTAGTAGAGTACAGCTGTATATTCATTATCTTTGGTGAGTGAGGAAAGTTTAATGACGTATTAGTAAACCTGATTTAAACAGAAAAGCAGGACTCTAAGAAGGGGATTTCCCACAAAAGCACAATACAGGAACAACTTGACAGTAAATCTACAGGGTACATAATCTGCCGGAGGCACATGCACACAAGAGTAGTGCTAAACAGGGTCAACAATTAAACAGTGAATGACAAAAAAATCTGCACAGCTCTATTGGAACAGGCAGTTTTTTAAAGCTCTTTTAAGATTATGAAGTGTTATAAAGGTTTTCTCAATGCATGAAAAAATATGAATGAATATGAACAAATCTTTCCATTTACTGCCATTTACTCAATTTCCTGTTTTAACACTTCTTGCACTTCACTGAATAAGTGGAGTAGAACTATTTGGAGCACGAACACACAACCTCAGACCCTGCTGATTCTCCACACAGTTAGTAAGAAACAGAAACTGCAGTTCATCAGTGCGCAATTCTGAGGCAAAGCAGTCAAAGCAAAGATCCGATTCACTCAACAAATACTGAAATGCTGAGTTTCAGGAGTGTGTGTGTGTTTGTGTGTGCGCGTGCACATACATGTGTGTGGGTGGTTATTCTCTGGTTAGTCAGATGGCAAAACAGATGAGATAACATTAAATAATAATGGAACCCCATGGTGGTGCTGGATGCTTGCTGTACAACCTACACACACACACACACACACACACACACACACACACACACACACACACACACACAGATATTTCCTCTAACTACTGCAGTCGGTATTTCTCGAGTTTTCCACTTGAATTATTTCTGTCACAGCACGGGCAGCCACCTCATCATCTGTTTGTGTCTGAGTGTGGACTAAATGGTATTGTCTTATCAAACCCCTTACGTAATTCACTCCACCTGCGTTTGCATGCGTGCTCCTGAGCGCGCACGTGAGCGTGTGTGCGCATGATGTGTGTGTGTGCGGGCTAATCAGTTATGACTGTCAGCGCAGGCAGGGTTTTGTGGTGTTTGCTCGTCGCTCCAGAGCAGGGGAACTGTCAACACAGCGCTGCTCCCATTGACGCCCAGCATGCGCGAGCTCTGCCGTAATCGCCCAGTTCCCCGCGCGTCATGTTTGTCTAGTCAAATACTGGACATATCGGTCATGCTGTTGTTCAAGCACTCACAAATACCTCCATCCAAAACGGACGCACTAAGGCTCAGTCAGGGAATTAACGTTTTTTTCCTGCCGTGCTACACTAAAAAAAGGTTCAAAAAGCTAATCCTTTTTTTTTTTTAACAAAATAGAAGTCCTGTAAATGTAAAATCCCATTTACACATTTCCATCTATTAGTCTACTTCTACTCAAAAGCTTATAATAATACACTTTGAAAATATGCCTCCTACAACATTTAGTTTGCAGCCATATATGCCTAATAAACTACATGAATGTCACTCACGGCGGAAGCAGACAGAGTGACGCATTAATTTCAGCCGTTAACTCCAATTAATTTATACCTGAAGGGCAGCAAGCATGTTGGCTTTGGGGGCTCGAAAAACAAAAAGGATGACTCAAAGCGTTAATTAGCCTAAGTAAATGAGAAAAAACAATGCGAGAGACACTCATCTATACATAGGCCCAACTTTATTTTTTAATTTATTTTAATTTATTTGCTGTAGGTATATTTGTTATAGCCAAGAAACAAAAGGTCAATAGAAAGCTAACATCTAAAACTGGACCTGGTGGGAAAAAATACAATAAATCCTACAATTCCTTTTAAAATAATCCCAAACTAAAAACAAAATTTTCCTGGGTAATATGAAAGTTCGACTATAAATTATTTTCTCAAAATTTACTCATCAAGCATGTCATATACAGACAGACAGGCCTACAGTGTGTCTCAGTGGGAATATCAAGCTGCAACATTTTTGTTTTTAATTGAGGATATGAGTCAAGCTGTAGGCCTTGCCTGTGCTTAAAGTCATCAAGTTTTTTCTTTCTTCTACCAGTGACCAGCTCTTAAACCCACGTGGAAAACACACATGCAGCATCATGGGCGTCATGGGGCCTTTCTGAGCTATACCAAAATACTTTTGCAACTGATTAGACATCAGAGGAAGATGAGAGACACCAGAGAAAAAAAATGAACTGAGATGTGGAGAGTACAGTGGTGATCTTTGTGGCTCTGTGTGTTGTGTCAGTAGGTCATGCCTCAGATCAGTGTTGGGGTTTAGTATGTGTCTGTGTGTGTATGCATATGTTGAGGGCGTTTAAGACTTATTGCACCTGTCTTAGCAGCAGTAGCTATGTGCACACATATTAAATACAATAGGTTTTCAGTTGATGCCCGAGAAGAGATGGAATACAAAAAGATAGACAGAGAGGTGCAGAAAAATGTTGTAAAACAAATATACTTGACAGCTGACGGTTACTTCAAACTATATGGACTGTGATGTTTGTCTGTGTGTGTGTCAGACGAGGAAAGAAGCTTTTGATGAGCTGCTTTGTCATTCACACATAAAGGCATATGTACACACGCATATATTTGAATCAGTAATGATGTTCAAGATCTCAACATGAACCCGTATACACTCATTCTGCCAATAACATGCACCCATATCCTGAGAAGAACCTGTAAAACCTGCACTTGTGTCTGCAAACGTCTCATTTTCTTTGGCGCTTTACATTTGGTGATGTGCCTAGCCATCACTCAGAAACACACACACACCCATGCTCACGAGCGTGCTCACACACACTCTCTCTCTATCTCTCACTCACTCACCAATACTAATAGAATTGTATAAGTGGAGCGTCTTCATTTTTATGTCACTGAAGCAAATCTGTAGGAAACCCTTCTACACTCCAACACCACCATCAGATTACCTTTTCTTTTACACTTGCATGCAAGCAGGTGTGTGTGTGTGTGTGTGTATGTGTGTGTTTGCAAGCAAGAGGACAGACAACCCAAGCAGAGTCAGACACAGATGGTGCAGCATAGTGAGTCGAAGGGAAACAGTCTCTAACCTCGAGGTGTGCATTTCAACTGGACAAACTGCAGCTGTTCCAATAACTGAGCGCGCTTGTTCATTGTCAGAATGCCATAGATCTAACAAATAAAAACATGAAGTTGCAGACATAAATACAAAAACACAAGAGTTTTTGGTCAGTGAATAATGACATAAATTGTTTGAATTTAATGGCCTAACACAGTTAATTGATGATGTTTATACATAAATCCACACACACATACAGACACACACACACACACAAAGCACAGAGACACAATTACACCACCACTGACTAATATCTATATTTAAGCCTGTTATTTTACGGGTTTATCACTTCTTTCATTTATCAAGGACAGAGATGAAATTATGTGGAGACAAAATAAAACATAAATAAAACTGTAACTGAAACAATGTGCAAAAGACAAAGCCATTATTTGGTTTGTTTTAGTCATAAAGGCTTTTGAAAAAGGTGGTTGAGTCATTAGCAGGATCGATGTCCATGACCTATGTGATTCGCCCACAGCGTCTGGATTTAGGTGTGCCTGGTCTCAAAAGTCTCTTATTTCTGCCTGTCTGTCTAATGATTGAAATGTCAACTCAGTCCGCATTTGCCAGCCGACACACAACCACACACATACACGAGCTGAGACTCACGCGGCCAAAGAAAAGATCACCAGCATGTTGAAAAAAACTTTAGGATTTGCTATTGATTTTTAATATAAAGAGAAAGACGAAATGAACTAAAACATAAAATATCAGCTCAGTTAAATTCTGAGTTCACAGCTGACATTTTTTGNCAAACGACTCTCACGCCACAGTAGGTGCACAAATACTGATCTGAGCCACAACAGTCGCACTGACTAAAGCATCAGCTGATGAAAGAAAGAAAGAAAGAAAGAAAGAATTAATTGATGATGTTGAAAAGAAAAGGCTCGGGTCCGTACCTGGTGAAAGAGCTTCGCGCTGAATGGTGCTGGGTGTCCGGGATTGAGGGGTGGCGTGGCTGCGGCCGGTACAGGACTCTTGGAGCGTGGACGACTCGGCGGACGTCGCAGAGGAAGTGTCCGGTCGCCGGAGCTCCGAGCTCGGCTGGGCTCGCTCTTCCGAACCTGTGTCTGGAGGACAGATGCCTGGGTTACAGCCACTCATGTAGCGGCAGGCAGAATAAAAACGTCTGTATATCGTTCCCTCGACTAAACAACCATCATAAGGTACCAAAAATCACACTTGAAGGCAGCTTAAGAATTGATGGATTTTTTAAACAATGTTTTCACCATTTACAACAGTCTTAACGTCCCAAAACATTCGAGGTCAGAGAAATGTTGGTACAATTTAAAGACAATAAGCCACGATTTCATTTTAAACCAAAAACTAATGATCTTTTTTTTATAAAGTTAGCAAATCGGATGAAAAGAAGCAGAAAGATGAAAGTGCATGCAAACTGCTGTGCGCACATGTACGCGACGCCACTGGCAGAAACGGTATAGAAACCATAGGAACACAAAGTAAAGGAAGATTTACGCGTTTAAATTAAACACTTTGGCATTAAGTATGACACTCAATCCGTGCTACAAAGAGAATATTATGAACCACAACTGAGGACTTTTAGCTCATATCAAGACTTACACTTACGTGGGCGACAAGTTTCATTCGAAGACTAAGCAAGGCTCCTTTATTATAACAATTTAAATTTTGCGCTACAAAAGACACAATCAACCAGGCTATAAACTATACACAACTTCCACAAATACAGACCTACAAAACTGACAACTTTTAAAAAAGCAGTCTGTGCCAGTGCCTCCAGGCCATCGTTTTTCTTGCCTCTGATCGCCACCGCATTCGCCTGCTCAGGGTTCATCCAGAGCCAGGATGAAATCTGTAAATTTTGGAGAGTCGGACCTGAAACCAAAACAGTGGACTCCTGTGCGCCGTGCGCCTCCTACTCCCTCTCACTGCAGCAGGGCGCACTGTGGCCGCCGGATTTCAAGGCCCAGAGCGCCCCCTTTCTGTCACACGCTCACTTATATACGCACGCGCTCACTCTCTCTCCCCCTCTCTTTGCTAGACACACAGACCCTCTGGTATACGGTCAAGTCGAGAGACCACTCGATCTCCCGGTAAGCGTCTCAATATTGTGAGTTGACGAGCCACAGCCCCCATAACCAACGCTCAGCTACAGGCACCTGCAGACTGCCGTCGTCTCTTATCTTTGTGTCAACACATCAAACTCGTCCACTTGGATTTATAGACAGAGTAAACTCTGAACTTACATACCAGTTCTGAGAGGAAACCGTGGACCTCTATGAACTCTTTTGATAGTTTATTGGTTTTGGAGACTTAAAATATGTTGAAATAAAGAAAAAAAGACAAACCAGAGTAAACAAACAAGTAAGGCTGTGTAACATTTATTGAATTAGGGTTGATTTGGAACAGTTAAGGCATTATTCAATTATGTGTGGAGCCATTGGAGTGCAGAAAATAAATCTAGTTGGTTCCAGCAGTAGCAGCAGCAGCAGCAGAAATAACATATTCTTTGATACAACACTAAATAGCCTAATTCTTACATAAACCTGAAGTCAAGAGCACAATTATGCGTAAATTAGCTCTTGTCACAACCTTTGTAGATATTTAAAGAGAGAAAATTAAATGCCATATTAACTTATAAAAATAATCTGCAAAGTGAGACATTCACTCAGTTTTTTTTTCTAAATGAGCAAACGGGTCCCCTCTCGCTTTCTTCTCAGGCCGAGACAGTCGGTGGGGCTCTGGCCCTGCGTGCACCGGTAACCAAGAGAACGACACAAGAGCTGCAAAGCACGCGCCCCGGAGCGCCGGTAGCCCCCGGTAGCCCCTCGCACCAATAACCCCGGACAGCGCAAGGCTTCCAGCAAACAGAGACAGAGAAAAGAGTGGAAATAAAGGAGGGACCAGAGAAATATGTGAGTACTGTAAATCAGCCCTGAGAGGGAGAGTGTCAGAAGTGGCTGCGTGCGCGGCGTGCGTGCGTAAACCTGAGTGTGTGAAAGTAGGAAAGGTAAAATCAGCAAGTTGCTCAAGTACCCTAATTCAGCAGTGGCTGTTTCTTACAATAATTCGGGTAGCCTTGGCAGCTTCTGTAGATAACAGCGTTATCAGATGTATATAACAGAGGACTTCAGAAATGTGATGGGGCAAGGGTGTTTTTCCTGCTATCAGTGGGATGAGAGGCCGTGTCCTCCTAGAGACAGTCAGACTGCTGACATTTAAATCCGGCCACCAGTTTTTTAAAATAACTATCGCCTTTTTTGTGGAGCTCTTATCTCCCAAAAAGCAAATCAGGGTTAAGAATCACGCTGATACTTACTGTAATAGCCTAATCGTGGACTTGCCTGTCAGTGACATATAAAGACAAACACGCCCACTATCCCACAAACAGACCATGTAGGCTAAATGTTATAAATCACTCATTAACAGCACAACAGAAAATCCTACATGATGAGGCAAAAAACAACAACAACCCCACATGGAATGAAATCAAAGAGCTTTAACTCTTCTCTCTCTCAGCTTCTGCCTGAATGGAGGTTAGACTATTCTCCTCTCAGACCATTAGTGCGTCTGACTCCACTATTCATTGTGTGAGTGAGAGGCATCTCATTTCCATGACAACCAGAAAGGATATGATACCTTCCCAGCGCAAATTAAATTCTAATTCAGCTTCATTTGCTCTTGGAGAAACCACACACAGACACGGACAGACAACATGAGCAGCTGTACTCGCAGTAGAGCTTGGCATATCAACAGGTTATCTAGCCACACCAAGTTGGACGAACCAGATATAGGTGATGTTATTAGAGTCTAGTCAACAAGAAATGCGATTTAGTTAATATAAACATGCATAGACGCAGCTGAGGGTTAATATATTTAGTTCTGTATGAATCTGGCAATCTAACAAGTAGCCTAGGCTACGCTGTACGGAAGAATGTCATGGACTCATTCATTCACAGTTTACTTACTGGTTTGCTGTAGCGGTTCCGTCTTTACATGTGGTAATAACCTCGCACGAAGTATCCTATTTCCATCCAGAATAATCACCAAGATTCGAAATAATGTAGAGGGAAAAAATATTTAAAAACCTCGTTGTAGCGTAATATTGGAGAGGAGCGTGGCACATTGGCGACAAAAAGTTTCTTGTTCTTCCTTTTACTTTTTCTAAATACGTTAAATAAGTAGAAAAAAACAAGCCGAAAAAAATTAAGAACTCCCGGTATAAGGAGTGTGTCTGCGTCCGTTCCCGCGAGCTGAGTGTTGTCAGTGCTGGTGTGTGCTTTGCAAAGTATGGAGTTGTAACGCGGGTTTGTTTATGTGCGCCGTCTGAGGGGAGAAAGTCAAATAGTGCATTTATGTGGGCTCTGCCTCCACACAGAGGCATGGTATGCGCTACGTCAATGTGACGCCATGGGAGAGGTGACGTCACCAAAGTAGATCTCCCTCTCTCTCTCTCTCTCTCTCTCTCTCCCTCCCTCTCCGTACAGTACCAGACACATAAGCCCCGCACGCCGTGCCAGATACAGAGAGAGAGAGAGAGAAGATCAGGAAGAGCGAGAAAAAGAGGCGTTGGTTTGATGGTTGTAGGGAAGGAAGCCGAGGGGGATCCGTCGGGCGAGCAGATGGCACACACCTTGCCTCACTCCTTAGTCAAAATTTTATTCTTATCATTAAAATGACTGTAAATTCAAAAGTTTTTACAAAAACAAATACAAAATTTTAATTTGCTTGAAAAATTTTACACTTTTCACTCCACTACATTTATCCAGCATCTATATTTATGTGTTCGGCTACTTTGCAGATTTAGTTTTTTATGAAAAACTAGCATATATGTCTTACAAATAATACATTTACAAACTAACTACAGTGTATAAAAGAGTTAAAATTAGCTCCTTGGTCAGCTACAACATCCATGTTACAGCATCAATAGAAACATAATGATTTGAAATTGGCAATTTTACATAGGCCTAATGAGTAATTTTACCTTTAGTATATTTGCAGATTTTGTACTTTAACTTAAGCAATTTTTTAATGCAGGACCTTCATGTGGAAAGCTGTATTTTTACGTTGTGGTGTTACTACTTCTACTGAATGTACTTGAGCCAGATGCTGAATGTTTGTTGTGGTTTGTGTGTTTTCTGATGTGACGACAAGAACATTTCTAGGCTAATGTTAATAATATTTTAAAAAGTACTTCCTGCATTGTGCCAACATGTCTTAATGTGTCTTGAACAGATGGTTGCCTTTACTTCACCTCATGCTTCCTGAGACACATGAGCTTGCATGTGAAGATGGTCAATATAGACTGTGCCTTGAGGCCACAATAAGTGGCTGCTGTGGTATTTTGTCATGACAGACTTATGAGCAGCACCGTCAATTAAATTCACCACATTGGATATCTGAATTTCTGCATTTTTGGCTATTTTTATGATCTTTCTTTTAATCCAAGTTGTTAAACTCACAATCATGATACATCATTTAGTCTATTATCAGGTCATAAAGTGTTATTTTGAAATGATCAATTTATGTCATTTACCCCTTTTCCAATACCAATCAACTTATTTCAGTAATCTTTTTAAATCAGATGGCAGTGTCCAGTGTAATTCTGTCAAGACATTGACAATTATTTAAGTCCTGACACAAGGGAAATTGCAGCTGGAGTAAATGGGATTAACTCATCCTTTATCACCTTTTTTAATAACTTTGGTCAAGAGTGAGGAAATACTGTAGCCAACCAGCTAACAGGATATGAAAAGGAGCCGTCCTCCTAGCGTACCCAGCAACCACAAAATTAAAAAAGGGCCTCCGGAGCCGCTGAAAGCCCTTACTCATAACAGCCAATCAAGAGCCGCGTATTATTTAGTCGACGTCCTAATTCTGACCAATGATGAGCTCCGGGGGGCGGGGGAAGCCTTGACGCACTCAGGCTCGTGATTGACGCAAGCCTTGATACTAAATTTAGCACCTGGCCGACAGAGGAAGAGTGAGATAGCAGAGAGCCCATTCATTGGGGCGGGCCCGACTATTTTAGCGTTGTGATTGTGATCCTGCCAAGCCAAATATAGTCGTAGACAGGTATTTTTAGCTGTAAAGCGCGTCCCCGTTTTCATTCGGAAAAGGCGACCTGGGCCTTAAAGTCAAAGAAATGAGCCCCGGATCCAAAATCAGCACACTCAGTGTTAACCTGTTATTCAGTGGTGGGATAGTTTTACAGTCAGCTGATGTGTCCGTCATACCCAGAGAGAAACAACTGTAGGAGCTGTCGAGAGTAAATCTCACTGCCACAGGTTCTCTCTCGATCCTGGAACAAGGCTGGAAAAGCGGGGGATAAAAAGACCGTTGACCCGAAGATAAATAGCCTTCGGCTCGTCAAGCAGACACATACAACAGGTTTGTGAATGTGAAGGCTTTGCAGGGCAGCGATGCTTCTTCTTCAGCAGCCGAGCACTGATAGATCCGTTTTAGCTGGGAGGACCGGTCGGGGGATAAAAAGCACTGTGGTGAACTACACCGCCGCTGCTGCTGCTGCTGCTGCTGCTGGGGGAAAGGTGTAGCAGCCAGGGCGACAAGTTAGGCTATAGGATAACGGTATTGTTATGACAAAACAGCCGTGGAAGATGAGTGTGCACACTTTTCTCACTCTCATTGCTCTCACTAGTATGTAAAGTAGGCTGATCAGGGAAATATCTCTCCCGCGTTACACCTTTTAAAACAGATCATCTCTGACCTGCAGAGAATGAAGCCACAGGCTACATTTGCTCATGCATGTGTGCATATAGAGAAAAGTCCCGTGTGTCCACCAAAACATACAATGAGACCCAAATTCTCCCAGTTGATCACATTCAAGTATTCCATGCAGAGAAAAGTGTAAGACATCCAGTTATTTGCTGAGCGAGTGACTAGTGAAATGCTGAAGAGCACTGTGGTCAGTCCCAGGATGTCAGGAGCAGCTGCAGGGCATGCAGATCACATGCCACCAGGCCCTTGGACTACCAGGGGCTCAACTGTTCACAAGTTAAACTTGTTGAAATAGTTGTGAATAGTTTGTAGTAATGTTTCCTCTGTCTAATGGGAGTGAACACTGGTTTTACCTGCAAAAAGTTGAACCCTCTGCATCAACGCTTTATTTTTCTTTTCAGCTCTCTCACGTAGTCCTTATCTGTTTCTGATCCTATTGTGACACTTTTCAAGGAATTATAAGTTGATGTAATTTTTTTCATCATGTTTTTTTTAGGGCAAAACATATCCTATAGGCATAGATCACAAGGTCTTCTGCATTTCTCGGGCTGTTCTCCCTCTTCTTAGAATTGTAAAGCAATGCAGTAAATCCTTATAAATGGAGGATTTGTTTTATAGAAGGGTTTTAAGAATTGTTTTATTAATATGACATATTGCTGCTCATCCAGTGTTAATTCATGCCAGTGCCTTTGTTGTTCATGTCCCCTGTCAGCATTTGTAAACATATGCATGTCATGTAGAGTTAGCTTTGGTAAATAGATCATTAATCTAAAAAAATGAATTGTTTTCATAACTCATGAGCTTCATTGTCTCCCTCTTTCTTTGTGTTTCACCTGGTCTCCCTCCCGTTCTTCTTCCTGGCTGGTCAGGGTATCAGCTGCCTCGGCCATGACCTCACCATGGTGACGTGTAATCCAGATTAACCTGCTCTCTTATTCCGCCAGACATGGAAGTGATTAGAGATTATGACCGTGTCCTTTTAATAGAATTGGACGTGTGGGTAATCAACTGCGTCCACCCAGCGTCACGTGTCAGGTGACTCTCTCTCACACACACACACACACACACACAGTTACACACACAAGCTCAAACGCTTTTTATCACCAAGGAGTACATTGCAAATTAACCTAAACCTGATTTTAACAACAAAAAAACCCAACTAATTTTAAACTCCATATTCATTTGTAGCATCTAAGCTTTTTGTGTCCAACTTTGGAGGTGAGTCCTCGCTCCATAAGGTAACTGTGTGAACCCTTTTATGACAGTGTCCAAATATTGGCCCTGAATAAAACACAACTTGTGTTTTTTTCTCAATAACATCTATGTTCAGTACATTTCCTCTTTTGATGTTGGCTCTGCTCTTAGTTTTGCTTCACAAAACATACACTTCCTTGCTTCGTTAGGAACTTGTGCTATGTCATGGGTCAGCTTGCAAGCGACAAACAATAAATAACGGAAATGTAAAAGATAACTCTGCAACAAAAACAGCCTTACTGGAAGAGCACATGCTCTGTTACAATCAAATGTATTCACACCTCTTTTGTCCTCTATGAAGTACCCCTGAGAATTTATCCTCCAAGTTCATTCCCCGTATTTCAGGAACAGGAAAAGGGTGTGCAGTTTTGTTAACTGATATTACCATTCCACAAGTTAAAAATGATTAATCAATTTATCAAAGACTTTGTTCTCTGTACCCTCTATCCTTGTCCTCACACTCACTGCCATTCATGCAATATTCCCTTTTAAATCTGCTGCTTTTACTCTTTCACCAGAATGTTTTACACACAAGACAAAGAGAACACTCAAACCTTGCTGAAGACAGGGTCGGTCCCATCCCTTTCTCTCTTAAATTTGCCTGACATTAGTCTTGCTGTTTTGCAGGGTAATGTTCATGCAAAGTGGACAAGGTGGCCAGTTTGTGCAACACAGCAAAAGCATCTTGAAGGAATGGTGAGTAAATTTAGGTGTTACTGTTTTCTGCCAGACAAATTGAATTCTACAAATCAAATCAATAATTTTTGGTCTTCTTTTTTTTCCCGGCTTCTAAAACGAATTATCTGGCAATAAAGAATTGCACTGACAGGTTGAGTGTCTGCTGCCTCTGTACTGAACCGTTAGACCTCTGCAGGCTTGTCATTGTTGTCAGATTTATGATAGAGGAAGTTAGGTTCTTTGCATAAAACAGTGCTTCTCACATTTAGTGCACAGTTATAGTATATACAGTGGTGTAGCCTCTTTAGGCCTCTATTTATGAAGCTGCTGACTGTATGGTGAGCATATTGCACCGAGACACTGAACTCTGGCTTATCACAAAGCAGAAGTGAAAAGTGATTGTGTCAGTTTGAATGAGCTCTCTATGTCTATGGCCAAGGCACCAGCACTCAGTGCTCTGGTGACACTGGAGAAAGAGGAAAGCAGAGAAAGAGAGAAACAGAGGAAGGCTTTTATCTTCTTGTCACAAAATCTGCTCCAACTGTACGTCAGAGTGCAAGCGGGGACGGGAAGGGGCGGGGCTGCGGGGGAGAGGATTGCTGGCGCAATGGCAGGGTGCTCAATGGCGGCATTCTTCCCTTTCTGTGGGGACACACACACAGACAACACACACACACACACACACACACACACACACACACACACACACACACACACACACACACACACACCCAAGGGGGATTCCCCCGGGAGTACCCAAGTGAAGTAATACAACCCATCACTGCCTTATCACACCAGTGCCCAAAGACAGGAGAGAGGACTGTAGAGAAGTGTTTCCATGAACCACAGCACAGGAGGTGTACTGTATATCACTCAGAGTATGGGCCATTTTATGATGTTATCATGATGTGTTTTTACACTTTTTAAAAAACGTGTATGTGTGTGAGAGGGAGAAAAGGGCAATGCGCAGCAGCTTGTGCGTAATGCTCTGTAGTTTCCCTCGCTTGTTTGCAGATTTATTACCTTTCTTATTATTACCCTGCAATGAAATTTGACAGCGTGATGCACCACTTTGTGTAAATGTTGTAGGGTGTGTGGCAGTGTGAGTAAAACCCAGCCCCATGTTTGTTTGTTTTTGTTTGCATGTACATTTATCTGTGTTCTTCTGTGTACATGCTTATGTATACAAATGTACCTCTGTATGTGTGCACTACTGGCAGTTTTACAAGACCTCCAAATCCAGGCCACTGAGTAAAAGATGACTCTTGGACATCTCTTTAGTGGGGGAGAATCGGATCAAGTCTTTGGTCAGACGATCACATTTCTCTCACAGTGTTATATTGGGACAGTAGTCTGTAATGTAAGAGCTATTTAACACTTTGTTGACAAACATCAGAATTTTAATATTAATACTTTAGCTAACAGGCAGCCAGAGTAGGAAAGCAAGAATGGGGATAATGTGCTCCTTCTTTTTGGACCCTGTTAAAACTCTTGCAGCTCCATTCTGAACTAGTTGGAAATGGGATAAGCAAGAAAGTGTGCTACCAAAATGTAACGAGTTGCAATAATCGAGGCGGAAGGAGGCATGAAGGCATGGATGACTCTCTCCAGGTCAGAAGTACAGTGAATTGATGATACAGAGCTGCATGAAGCTTAATTTTACTACCTGACTGATATGTTTGTCAAACTTCAATGTTGAAACGAAAATTACTTCAAGATTTTTTTTAATGCGCTTAAAAAGAAGAGGCCAACGGACAAAGATGTGCAGAAATACTGTTGGTCAAATACTGTGGTACGAATAAAAATAATAATAATAATAATAATTATAATAATAATAATAACTTTTTCATATAGAACTTTAAAGTGTACTCAAAGGCACTTTACATGGTAAAAAAGACACAAGATTAGCATAAAAACCTCGATAAGAGATGAGTAATTAAAGTTGAAAGCAAAACAGCATAAAACTAGGACAGAAACGAAAAGAAAACAGGTTAGGCTAAATCTCTTACAGATGAGTTTTGAAATTTGCAAGTGATGTGGAATGTCTGAGGTGATGAGGGAAAGAGTTCCAGATGGAGGGGCAGCACTGGAGAAGGCCCTGTACCCCCAGGTTCGTTATTTGGGGCAGGTGAGAAGTAGGGTTTGGCGATGAAAATTTCCATCGAACGATGTCTACAATGAAACATCGGGATGGACGATGTCATCAGGTGCGCTTGCGACCAGCTAAAGCAGCAGTGAACACACAGGGTGCAGATGTTGGTTTCAGTTGTTTGATAGGCTATGTCATTAATAAGCCGACATGCTGCTCATCTGCTGGAGGGAGGGGGGTTACCTGAGATGCAGGTGTGTGTGGCTGTGTCTCAGTGTGGGGAGAAGAGAATTCTTAGGCAGGTGCAAAGCATACTTACAAACAATAATAAAAATGTTCGTGGTCATTAAAACCTGCCGAGATTGTGGATTTTTGTGGATGCTTGAAGTACAGAGCCATTGATGCAGAGGGAGACGTTTTGTCACCACTGAGCTTGAGAAAGTTTGTTTCCATCCATGATTTTATTTTTGTGAGGCAGTTTATAAGGGTGGTGTAAATGGTAGCAGTGATGGATTTGGCGGAGATGCAGAGCTGCATGTCATCGGCATAGCAGTGTAGTCCATGGTGGCAGATGATGTGACCAAGGGGGAGCATGTAGGGGATGAAGAAGAGGGGACTAAGCACTGAACTTTGGGGGACTCCCTGTGAGACTGGAGAAGTATTTGATTTGGATTTGTTGATGCTAGTGACCTGGTGGCAGTTGGAAAAGTATGATTTGAGTCAGGGTTAGGGCAGTGCCAGTGATGCTGATTGAAATGGTTCATAAAGGTGGTTGCAGTACAGATGGGTTTTAAGTTGCGCGTGATGGTGCGTTCCAGTGGTTCTGATAGAAGCGAGATAGGGACAAAATAACTTCAGTTTTGTTTTCAGTGACCTGAAGAACATTTGCAGCCATCCAGGATTTGATGTTATGAAGTTATTTAAGTTAGTTAGTTTGTTGAATTAGGCTCTATGGGGATGTAGATTTGTGTGTCATCCACAGAATGAATGAAATAAAAAGATATGTCTCTGAAAAATGTGGCCTAGCTGAAGCAAATAGGCTAGATGCAGACTAGGACTGGACCAAGGATAGAAGGTTGGGGGAGATGGGTTCTAAGGAAGAAGATTAGTAGGGAATAGAGACACTGAACGATCTGTTGCATAAATATGATGAAAACAAGTTTAAGGCAGAGTTTGGAATTTTTCAAAAATCCAGTTTGACACAGAGTTTAACACACTAAAAACTACCTTGAGATCATGACTGTGTTGTCATTGAGATCCGAAAAGTTTTTAGCTTACTGGCAACCTGTCCAAGGCTGCAACCCACCTTTTGCCCAATGTGAGCTGGGATTAGCTTTAGT
>JAPMOB010210188.1:0-14119 GCA_029875015.1 Lepomis gibbosus | reverse complement strand
AGGCCTAGTTTATATTGAACCAACTTCATTCCACAGTAGCAACAGAAGAAAGACTAAAAACCTGCTCCAATGTGTGTGTGTGCGAGATCTAAATCAGACACAGAAACTCTCCTACTTACTGCCATATCATTGGTGCTAAATGTACTTCCTCGTGCAACAAACGGAGAACCATTGTTGTTTGTATAAAGCAACTTAACTATCATATTATTAATTAATTAATTATTATAATTAATTAATTATTAATTAATTATATATTTTTTTATATTTTATATGTGACTTTGTGCTCTGGCAACATTCCAACCTAAACATTCATGGCAGAGAGAGCGAGAGAGAGAGAGACACCCCGACGCACATGTCTTTATTCCCCTGAAGCAAAGTCGCAAACATCAACCCAAGGATCGGTACGTGATCTTGCCATCACAGGGAAGCGCTTTTGCCGGCTGCACATACAGATCCGTGTGTGGCGGTGGTGTCACTTACTGATCCATCAGGAATGCTTGGGAAAATGTAGCGTGTGTGGAAGCTACCGCACAACTCGGTCAATAAAAGAGCTTCGTTACTGAAAAGCTGTTTGATTTAGAAAATAGCGACGCTACCACCAAGCTACTGAGAAATGTAGTTAAACTAGTAACCTACTGCCCAACACTGTCCACAACACATGCGACACACACACCAGAAACTGTCCTGCCAGGCTGGCCAACAGAGCTAACCTAAAAAACAAACAAAATGCATACTCATAAAACCTTTGCAGCTGTGCCCTGCCATGGCTCATGTACTTTGCAATTTTGAAGGGGATTGTCCAATGGACAGTGTAATTTGTGTGAGTTTCTTGTTAAAGCTTAACATTTAAAGACTCTGCACTAAAGCAAATGCCTTTTTCAGTTCACATAAATGAGCAAATATTTATTCCAACTGATTTAATAGAAATGAGTGATGAATGTGACCCCTCTCCATTTTTCTACCCTCATTTCAACACACAATTGAAAGGTTCTAGCATTGCAGCTCAATGTAACCTCTCTACCTCAAAAGCAATGAAAGCGGGAAGCAATAGTAAGAGGATAATTACAGAGGAGAGGTGAGGGAGATAAAAGTCATGGCACAAAAGATCTTGTTACAGAGTGACACTTTATTCCACCCTCTCTTCTTTTCTTTGTCAGCTGGAGGAGGGGGGGGGCAATATTATACATTCAATAAGGATTAGTAAAATTGGTCTTACTGCATGTGCACTGACGATAAAATGATGTGCTTGATTTTGATAAGGCAGCGGTGTGGATGTGCTGCACTTGTATTATATGACACAAACTGGTATTTGGTGTTAATACATGTATAATCAGAGACAGACTGAGTCCTCTCAGTGGACGAATGGTGTTTCATTGCAGAGGAGCCACTACCAGGCTTAAGCACATTGACTAAATGATAGGTGTCCTAGGGTGTTGTTAAGAGAGAGGAGTGAGGGAGAGAAAATGCACAGAGAGAAAAGGTGTGTGCGTGTGTTGGTTCCACTGATGTATTGGCTATTGAATAATTTAGATTGGTAATTCTGCTGGTTGTTAAATTAAATTCTGCACACATAACATGCCAATGTACAGTACAAGAGAGGAAACTGGTGATTTGTACATATCATGGCTTTTGGATAATATAATTTATTTTAAATTATGAGCAGCTATTGTGGCTCTGTGTCACTGTGTTAAATTCAGCAATCATCTAAAATTTGACACAGTATCCACAAAATAAATTGACTGGGAGAATCCTTATTATAGGACAGCTGTTAAGACTGGGCCTTCAAGGAATAGTTAAACATTTTGGGAAATATACTTGCCAGTAACTTCATGGAGTCTTCGCTGGTTGCCTGGTAACTGTTCCTGGCAAAGTAATAGTCTGGCGCATAATGTAGAGTTACATTGTAACCTTAGTTCTCTGAGTAAAAACACAGTGAATATATAATCTATTGCGTAATTGTACCCTTCACGCGTTCCCCCAAAGGAGATGCCAGCAGCCACGTTTAAGCAACAAAAACTTACAAAATTATATGGACATGACTAGTGTTGGGCAGTATAATATTACTTTTCCCAGTAACTAGTAGTGTAACTAATTACTTTTCCTCTGTTGTTCATGTCCGCTGATAGCCAAAAACTAAAAGAATGGAGAACGAGGGAGAGAGGTGTTCTTTCCACAGCTTTAAGTAGCTACTGCCATTATTGTGTCACAGTCTAAGATGCAAAGAACATTGTTGTCTAGTGTCAGCAGATACAGTTCAAAAGGGTTTCTTGTGGCAAACAAAAGGCGAGCACACTTACAGGCCGAGTGGCTCATAACAGAGTCCAAGAACAAGGTAATCCAAACAGAAATCCAAAATCCAAAGAAACGGGGTGACAAGACGAGCATGACGAGCAAGGTAGACTAAACAGGACAACATACTGCAAAACACTGTAATGACCAGACAAAGACTAAACAGAAACACCAGGTAAATATATACAGGGACTAACGAGAAGAGCGGGAGCAACATAGGTGACAGGGATCAAGGTTAATGAGGCAAGCAGAGAGACAGCAGGGAAAACAGAGAGACAGGCAGGCAGAGAGAGCAAAGAGGAATAAAGAGGCAGGCAGGCAGAGTGATAACTGGGGGAACAGATGGAAGACATGGGGCAAAATAAATAACCAACACAGACAGATCACATGTAATAAATTAGCAGACAATAACCTAACTTCAGACAATAACAGAAACAGAAATGTAATAGACAAACGGACCAACTATAACACAGGGATAAAAACAGACAAAACTTAAAGAGAACACAGAACTAGAACCGAGAAGACTAAACCAAAATGATGCAGAGAAAGAACTAGCAAGCAAATACTATGACATGAACGTAGGCACAGGACTAGGGACAAAGACATGTAACAAAAACCCAGACTCCCCAACAAGACACACAGACAGACAGGACTGAAACCCAGACACAGAGGAACCAAAATCAAAACACAGAGAAGGGATGGCCAAAATAATATAATCCTGACAAGCTCAGGACAGGGTTGTGACAGCTACTGCCGTTATGAGTATGATAGTAGTTAAAAAGTCGGGAGGGACTGCTTTGTTTGGGGGTGAAGGGGGATGGTAGGGAAAGCACTGTTTCGTAATTATGGACGCTGACCACCACATATTGATCCCCCCGTGCTGTTATTCTGTGGGATGTAACCAGTAACGTAACTAGTTACTTTTATAACACAGTAATAAGTAAAGTAATAATATTACTTTTTTAAGGAGTAATAAGTAACTAGTAATATATTACAATTTCTGGGTAACGTGCCTAACACTGGACGTGATCACGTAGTAGCTCAAGCACAAATCTCAAAGAAGCTGGCGCCCCTCCACAAGGCAAAAAAAAGACTGCTACTCCCGATGAGGAGTGTGCCCTCACTCATACTAGCGCTGCAGCTGACCCAGGCACTGGGACCTAAAGCAAACAAACAGCTGGGCACTGATATCACCCAACACCACATCCACACAAGGTGAAGATACGGGGGGCTAATGAGATGCAGAACACAGATCTCAAAGTTTCTTCCGCTGAAGGCAATCCTGATACACAAAATCTCATGTGCCCTTCCCAGATTGGTATTTGGAAAAAAGAATCCTTGAAGTCAACTGTTGCAAGCCAATGTCCTACAAGGACTGCCTGCTTCACCCATGGCCCAGCAAACATTTTGAACCTCACAGAGACCCTAGGACGCTATTTAGTTCATCGACCATCTTGACAACCATAGGCTGTTTTTGCCAGGAGAGTGGAGATCTCTGAGCACAAAGGCTCTCTGTGCTGAAGGTCTGCAATGATTGATGCAGCAGCAGACCTTGTCACCGGAGCGGCACTCAAAGTGTACAGACACTAAGTGTTTAGAGAGCCGAGACCAGCGGCCAGGACCTGACAGTGTCTGGAACTGCTGTTGGACCATCTCATCAATATCGGAAAGAGGAGGTCTATCGAGAAAGGCACAGACTGACCTCCAGCCTAATCATTAAAGCAGGTGAGGGCAGGCTCCTGATTGTGTTCTTGATTCCCATTAACAATCCAAGAGCACATCTCTCCACTTATAGTCCCTGACATGTCTGAGTGCTGTTAAAAAGCAACTTTTGTGCTCATTTCCCACACTTTTTACACACTTTCCATACTTATTATTAGAACCTGGTCCATGAAACCATCTGTGTTGTGTGTGTGTATGTTCGTGCTCCAGTGATGTACTGACTATTCAACAGGTCAGAGATTTGTTTGACATTAGTCTGTGACCTGCATCATCAACATCATTTGACTTCTGTGACAGTTTGGGACCCTGACCTGAGAATAATCTCAAGGTTAACCTCTCTTAGCTCTGTAACTAAGTAACTTAAACTTTTTTCATTTATCTTGATAATTTGCAAGATTTTAACTTACTGAAGCTGCTTGATTGTACATAAATCATTGCTTAGTATTTCTTTGCCAGTAAAAGTAATGCTATTGTGCCACCATGTGGACAGTGATCTACACCACATAGAATGATATATAAACTAACAATGAATAGTGAAAATAGAATATGAACACTTTATGAATGGGAGATGTAGGTGAGGTTTGAGTAAAGTATTTTTTTATGTAAGGGATTAAATAGACTTGCTGGGGATTTTTAGAAGCAGATTTTCTTATTCTAAAGTTTTAGAACACAGAACACCTTTAAGTAATTTTATTACAGGTGTTTTATATGTTGCACAGACATGATCAGCAGCATATATGTAACAAACATACATATCTTTTTTCCTAGATAGACTGCGCATTAAGTGGTGTGAAATTGTTACTGTTCTGGTCTTCTACCTAATATTTACATTACATTACATGAATTCATTTAGCTGATGCTTTTATCCAAAGTGACTTACAATTGCTATGTATTACAGAGGTCCAGTGTGCCAGAAAGACAATATTTATTTAAACATGAGAAGCACCCGAGAACATCATCATAATGGAATTTATAGCAGCTTTGTCCAAATAGAAGTTTTGAGAAATAAAATGCACTTTTAGGAGCCTGTAGCACTTTAAATGTGAGCTTATATTTTGTTTATATTTTGTTGTATTTTTTTGATAGTGATTGTGTTGACACACAAATATTTTCCTGAGGGATAATAAACCCTTAATGAATATTAGCAACATGCCTTTAGCATATTACCACATTCGATCTTATAGTATATTACCTCAGGCAAATTAGCTTTGCATTAGCTTTGAATGTTTTTTCCCCATTACATCATACAAGAGAAATAGATTCCAGTAGCCTGAGGACAAATGCGTGGAAATACTTTAGAGCTCAGGTGCATCTTTACAACCATTAAGGTACCTGCTAACAGTGCAGGATTGCGTCTATTCAGTATGCTCACTAATTAGACCTGATCTAAGTTTTTATCGGTCTATAATTAATTTGACTCTCCAGTCAGAGGAAAGGAAATTACTTTGGAGGGCTTTACTGAGCCATGACCCCGGGGACTCACCCTGTTTTATCTTTGACCTGCTCAGGATGGAGATGGAGGGTGGAGACTAAATCAATTTCCCTGCGCTGGCTCATTAGCTGGGGCCCTTGGGTAAGCCAGGCTCCATGGTGATGCCCTTGAAGGTACAAAGCCAAGTCGCTTACAATGTGGCTTTTGGAGCCAGGAAGTAAGTTGCTGTGAAATGCATACACATGGTATTATGAAACACAGTATTGACATAAATGATGTTTGCTCATTATTGAGCTGGAATAATGGTACCAATACACCAAACTGTGCTACAATTACGTCTCACAACAAATTACATAGCGTTTATCCTTTTTTTAAATTTAAATTTATTCATTTGTTTAATATTTGTCATTAAGGGCAATGGTGTAGATCCACTTTGAATAAATGACAGTGTTTTTCTGTCACTGCATAAAAAACACAGTCTGAAGCACAGGTCTGATATAGGTCCACACGATGTGCAGCTGACAGTATGAGCCATATGATTTATTACATACTTTTAGTTTATTCTAATATCAAAACTTTTTCAGAATACCCACTTTAAATTCAGTAACTTCTGGCTGCAGTAATCACAACAACAAGTAGGAGTGTGAATCTTTCATTATATCGCGAAATGTTCAATTCTTAGAGTCACAATTCTTGATTCCAAACAATTTACGACTTACCAATTCTCAATTCGGTACATGGGTTGCTAATTTCTCCATTCTACTGCGTTCTAGACAGGCAGTGGGGCAAATTATGACATGAAAGCAGCTTAGTAATGGCACGTGAAGTAAGCCTGGCTATTTGGACTGTTGCCGAATTACTTGATTTTCATTTTGCTTGTGGTGCAATGATGCTGGGGGTTTCAACTATTTTGATAAATGTTTTTTTTATTCATATAAATCTTCAAATGTGAAGATTTGCTGCTTTTCTTAATTTATTTTTAATAATGTTGAGGTAGGACTGTTGCATTTTTCTGCACTGAGTACTTTTAATATGTTGCTCAAACAAATTAAAGGTACACTTCATCACACATGAGATTGTGATGAATAAAATAGTTAAAAGTTTAAAATCTTTACTGTACATTGTATAATTCATTGAGAACAAAATGATGTAACAATGATCAATGGAAACAAAATTCACCAACCACTGAGTAAAAAAAATTAAAATCAGAGGCCGATCCAACTTGCGTGACTTTCAACACAGCAACTCATAATGTGACTCAATGATGTAGATGGCCCCCACGTGCATGTATGCATTCCCGACAATGTCTCAGCATGCTCCTGATGAGATGGCACTACTTGGCAGTTTTGTGATGCAGAATTTTTTTTGATGAGAATTTGTTGTCAAGCAGGTCTCTGTCAGAAACCTGCCACTGGGGCCAGACATAATTTATTTTATTTGCCAATGTAGTTTTTTACTGGCACGTGCTAATTCTGGACCCTGTCTGAGAACAATAACAGCAGCTGACTAGCCAGTAGCCAGCCACACTTGTTATTGCAATTGTTCGGAAGCCTGAAAGGACGTAAATATTGCCTGCAGCAAGAGAAGCTTGAAACTATACTTGATGGTAAAAACATTTTGCTATTTTTACATGAATTGATCTTTTCCCCCCACCCCAACAAAAAGTTTTCAAAAGATTCTGTTTGTATTAATTGCGGCCATGATTATTTATAAAGTATCCATATCTTTAAACAGCACTTATACAAGCAGTTCATTCATCAACAACATATGCAATAGAGAATGACAGACATACACACATTAATATATCCCTGTGACACAGAGGCATTTATGCAGTGCTCACCATGACATATGGCATAACATTAATGTGGGCAAACTTGTGCCTTGTGATCCAATAAACAGCTCAGTTTTATAATCTCTCGGCTGCAGTTTGTTAACAGGTCTGCCAGTTCAACACCAACAGAATGCAGTGAATTTGAGCAGGATTATAGCTTTTGTTGTTTGGATTATCTGAATCTAATTACCTTGCAGAGGAGCTTAACTGACTCTGCAGCCCGATTGCTCAGCTGCTGAATGCTGCAGAAATTGATAATTTATGGAACAAACAGACCCGTTAACCATTTATTATTTTAGGGAAAATAACTTGTATATAATAACAAGTCACAGACGAGAGTTCACTGCTGTGAATCTACAGTATACATCTGTCTAAGGAACATATCTATGCCAAATCTGACCAATAGCGTAGGCTGTTTAGAGTCTGGGGACATTGCGAGAATACAACACTGGCTTTTCCAAGCTACTTGAAAGTATTCAATGTCTTCAATTCTTTAAGATGTGAACACAGCAAATTCCTTGTAGTATAGCCTTAATCCTATAATCATCTACCATCTCCAGCTAAAATGCAGCTGCCACACACCTAACTAAATCTATACAGACACATCCCAATGACCCATCACTGACTAAATTATTTGCCAATAAGCAGAACACTTGTGTATGTAAAGGATATTAATAATATTAGGGCATATTCTATTGACATTTTTAAGGGTAATAAAAACAAACAAACTAGAGGGCAAGCAAAGGTCAAAGCAGGTATCATGAAGACAGAAACACGCTAAAGGCGAGGAAACAGATTACTATTATTGGGCATATTATATATGTTGGATTTTACATATAAGACTTTAATATTTGTAACCCACAGAAAACAATCCACAAATGTGTACTATGATGCACAAATATTTCACTGTCTACAAATATGTATTTTTTACATTTGTGATGTGAAAAATCATACTTCTACACACAAAACAGTTTTTGTGCATTTGCAGATCGCTTTCTGTCAATTTGTGGGTCATGTTACTTGTAACTTCCTTTTTTACACATTTGTGGTCCATTGTTGTCCAATGTGTACCACAGAAAAAAACATCTGTTTTTTTGTGTATATGATTTTACACAACACAAATGTAAAAATACATGTTTTGGGTAGTGAGATATTTGTGTATATTTTTTTTACTGCGTAGTACACATTGGACAAAATTCCACAAATCCACAAAAACATCACATATCATGTTATAATTGCTGCTAACTGCTTTTAGCTACTTAGCTTAGTAGTTGACCAAGTCTGGAATGGGCACCAGAACCGGAGCCGGTTGAGTGAGCAACAGAACTGGGCTCAGCAGACTCCCAGTCATCATGGCTGGACCTGGACAGAACACAGACTAATGCCGCTTGAGGTACAAGCAAGCTGGATAGTTTAATTTCCAATAGAAATAAATGTAAATTGAACCTACTTCTCAAATAACTTATTAACTCTGTAAACACTTTCCTATACTATGGTCTCAATCTCTGATGTAGAGTTGAGTAAATGATGGTCCCATTTAGAAGAAAATAGACCATAAAGCAGAGTGTGCTTCAGGGCAGGACTATCTGTGATTGACAAGTCATTACCATGGCGACCTGTCAATCAAGCTAGAGTAACTCTTACCCTTGGCACTGTATAAATTTAACCAGCGCCGTTGAAAAAGCTTATTTGGAGTTGGCTATTCATTTTCTTTTGTGAGTACATTTAGTTTTAAGCCTGTTTTTCACCAGACAAAATTATCATCCAGGTTAAAATGACAGTTAACGTCAATTACAGATGCAACTAGCTAAGCAAGCTAGCTAGCTCCACCGTCTCTTCCACATATCGTCACATCCGGTGCTGCTGGTTGCAAAAAATCAATACGGTCAGACTCGAGGCTTCAAAACGGCAGTCCAGAAACCAATGGGTAATGTCACAATGACTACATCCACTTCTTATAGTCTATGGGTACAAGGTGGTATCACAATATTTAGATAAAACTTTTGATAATTTTTTTACTTCATTTTTGAATGTTATTAACTTTTCAGTGTCTTAAATTCGTATACATTGGAACTTTAAATGGTGGCTGAAGGTAAAGTACCCAATGAAAATCAAGTGAATCCTCAATGAATGATGAAATATTTGTGGGAGTTCAAAAGTATTTTATATCGAATCTGTAAGGTTTTCAATGCAAGTGGTGTTGGGAATAATTTTTTTTTCCAAGCTTCCCAGCAAGTTTCGCAGAGCATTGTACAAGAAGAAGAGGAAGCCCAGCACTGTAGCATGCAAATGAGTACCAGTAAGATAAGTAGCACAAAACTCTTCTAATATGTGCTAGTTCAAATGTGCTGTGAAAGAAAACTGTGCACCAACATTGGTGAAAAGAATTTTCAAGTACTTTCAAGTAACACATTTTAATGAGAACATAGGCAATTCAGCAGCTTTTGTCTCCCTCTCTATTGACAACAATCAGCCATTTAATAGTTTTGCTTGCCAAAATAGGCCAGGATGGGCGAGCTTGTTTCTTACACCCAGATTGAAAATACAATGCTTGATCTTGGCTGTGCTAGTGGATTATCAGAGGGAGCTGCTGCATGAGATTTCACAGGAATATAAGAAAAGATCAATTCCTCGACCAAGGCTTGGATCTGACTCGTTTAGCAGTCACAGAATTGACTTAGTCGTTGTTAGTATCCTCATACACACACACACAAACACTGGATCCACTGTCACAGCATCCACTTACTAGGGCGCTGTGACAGAGAAGAAAGTGCATTGGAATCAGCCCCAGAACTCAAACTTCAAATCAAAAATTTAAAACCATTCATGTCCCATATTGCACACAGTCTAATTAGGAATTCACCTGTTTCAACATCACTCTAAGGGCACATAAAGTACAGACATGTATGCACTACTGTGAAATGGTCAAAGCATGATTGATCAATCTGCAGAACTGCAACTGACGCCAATTTTTTTCAGTTGTTCGAACCCATATCTCCTTTAACTAACACTCGGTTTCACTTCACACTTTCTGCATCCATTCATGGGGAGATTAATGTGTGCAATGCCACTGTCCAGCCAATCCATAATTGACAAAATTTGGTTTGACTAATGCCACTGGAAAAAAATGAAATTCTGGGCCAGGTCTCTGCAGATCCTCAACTAGCCTTTTCTGCCACTCTAGACTGTATGCTCTCAATATGAAGTATGAAGTATGAAAAAGCAGCCGGTAAATCCCCAACAGTGAGGGGCTCCCTTGACTGTGTGCGATGTAGGATGTGCATCACCTCACCTCACCTCACCTCACCTCACCTCACTGCCATTTGTATGAGCCATGTGTTTACCTGTTAGCTGACTGAATTTCCTGGTAAAAAAAAGCATAACGAGTTCTGAATGGGGTGTAACATGCTCAGTCAAAGAGGTGCTGACACTTATGACAACACCAAGATTCCCAACCATGGCGCCATCATTGCACACTGTGACACTAGCTTCCAGACTGTTGCTGGTTAGAAATGCTGAGAAGGAATGACTGAAACATGATCTACCAGCTTGATTGACAGGTCAGGATGTGATTTTAACACATACTTCTCCATCTGCCTGCATATGTACATTAGTACAACTGTGACATATTCCAGAAATACTACAATTTGGACTACTTTTATCAAAAAATGTAAATATCTAGGCACATTTTTTTAATGTTGGTGTATTAGTTTATGTTAATGAGTGTAACTTGCCTGTTGTTTTACCGGCAATCATGGACAGAATATGAACATGTTTTTTCAACAGATTTATATATGTAACAGTTCCTTTAATATTAATATTGTTGAACAGGAATTGAAATGAACACTCTAAAAACAAGGTATGATTTTATGTAAAACTAAAGGAGTTGTTATACCATATGATATTTTACAAAAGCCCTTCACTGTTCTTTTAGCTAATTAGACCTCTTTTGCGAGGTTGGCAGCAGTGGCTGTTAAATCTGCTGATTAGAAATGGGTAGGTGAAGTAGGGAAATCATCCATTTGAGGTGATGCCAGCCTAGAAGAAGTGTTATGGGCTGGACCAGAAGAATTCTTTATTAGTTCTTCCCCAAGAGCAATTTAATCAACTTGCAGTAAAATTCCCGCTGACCGAACCTGTACAGTATGCATCAAAACAGCAAAGCAGAAGTTATGGGTTTACTAAATACCAGGCCTTCAAGAAGTTGCACCAACACAAACTTACATAACATGAGTTTTGCAAGTTGCAACATTCTCATTTGTGAATCATTTCATTTGGCAAATGACAGCAAACAAATTTGCAGGCAATGCAAAAAAAATGATTCAGTGATGAATAATGTCACAGATTTATATCTAGTCTACAGCAAGAAACAGCAGCAATGTAGCCCAAAAAACTGCCAGGACTGCAGTGTCACTTTTACAGTGTTATACTGCCACAGAGACCGCCAGAGGGGCTGGCAGCACAATTACACAAAACCTCAAATTACATTCACCTGGGACAAGATTGGGCACCTGGCAATTGACAGCTGGAGCTGACAGTGTCCTTCAGCTCATGTTAAACGTCACACCGCTGAAGACCATTTTCACATTAGAAAAAAAATGCCTAAAAATTGCAAGAAGACATTCTTTGTGCCATGTTCATACCAGTTACGGGGCACTAAGGATAATAATAATAATCAGTAAATAATAAAAAATAATCAGTGATTGTTTTTACCAGAATAGATTCCAACAACAGTCGAAGTGACACACACACACACACACACACACACACACACACACACACATTCAATTTCTTTCCCTCGTAACGTGATTCCATGTGATTAAAGCAAGCACTGTCTGAAGCACCTCCTTAGGGCAGAAAGTACCCTTGTGAATTTCAACCAGAGTGAGGGTATGTCATAAGAAATTTGGCATATTTCACACTATCACACCTTTAGTTTAATATGATCACTGTGCACATCTTTTTGAGCCCAGAAGCTCTCTTTAGAAACCACATCATTAGACAGATGCCCCTTAGTGTGCTAACACTATCACTGAGCTGTGTAATCTGGCTCTGACACAGTTGGCATGCATCATTACTACCCAGAGAATCACAAGATAGATTCATGACATTGGAGGGGTTGATAACTGTTCAACAGAGGAAGAGATGGATACCTAATCACCGTACTGCTGTGGCTGCTAACAGCCCGTTTTCATATTAGACAAAGCCACAATTAGATCCTGACTGTCCCAGGTGACAGCTCCCATAGCAACAGTCGGGGATGTCTGCAGTTTCACAGCAATATCTCTCACAACGGTCTTAAGTTAAGTTCCTTAACTAAAGCTCACAATTTATGAAACTTTGCATCAGCCATCAGCCGGATGCAGAATCACACCAAAGTAAATTCCAACACCTCATTATGGAAACAAAAAACAATGGCCCAATTTTACTGGTGTATTTTCTTCATTTTTTGTGCCTTGTATTGTGGAACACTATACTGTAAATTACCATCAAAATCACTTTATCATAATCATATACTAGCTTTTTTTGTCATGTTCCTAGTGTTAACACTGTACATACTGAAAACACAGTATAAGCAGACGTATAATGTAAAATTAGGGCATGAAACTTCAGTACACTCCTAAGCCCTGCTCAACATAGACACAAGTTTGATCAAGTAACAGTGACTCTCGATGACTAATCAAAGTTTGACAGCCAAGAATCTTGGTGTTATGTTTGATCCTACCCTCTCTTTTGATCAGCACACCAAGGCGGTCTTTTTCCACCTGCGCAACATAGCTGAAATCAGGTTCTGTCAATGCAGATAACCTCGATAATTCATGTCGTAATTACATCCAGACTTGATTATTATAACATTTTGTTGTCTGACCAAAGTGCTGCAGCAAGAATCCTAATTGTAACTTGAAAACCCTAATTCAACAGTTTTAGCTTCCCTTCATTGGCTCCCTATCCATTTCAGATCAAACTTTAAGGTGTTATTGATGACTTGTAAATGAGCAAGCCCAATCACACCTGTCTGATCACCTTAAACCTTATATTCCACCTTGTGCTCTCTGGTCACAGAATAAAAAAAGGAGTCAGCTGGCTACAGGGCCTTTTCATGGCCCCTCCTCTGGAATAACCTTTCCTGCTAACATCAGACAATCTGACTCAGCTTTAAATCCAAACTTAAAACTCATCTTTTCACCTTAACTTTCAGCTAGATGCTTATTTTCGATTATTTCAGGCTTGTACCTGTTATCTGTCCATCAAGTGTCCCAGTGAGCCATGACAGTGAGCCAGCATGCACAATACCAGGACCGTAAAATAAGCTTACAAAATTGGAATGCAGTCGTTTTTAATGTTATCAATTGCACATGTGCTTTTCCTGCTATGACCCAAAATGTCTGACCCCTTTAAGTCCAACATTAAAAATCAGTGAAACTGTCATCAACAATGAGAAATGGTCAAAAATTTTTTCGGAAGAATCATCTCATCTACGAAAAGGGACTGCATTAACCAGTAGTGATGTACACATCAGTGCACACAGGTTTAAACATGTATTTCTTTGCTTCAGCGAAGCAATTACTATTTTCATAGGGTTTCTAATGTGTTTTGGCAGAATCAACACATTAATTCACACAATTCTTTCATTGTCTTGATTGCTTAAAGTATTCATACTTGTCTAAAAAAAACAGAAAAATAAAGACAATTTGTGTAAAAATTATTTAGATACATCTTTAAATAGAAAATAATAGGCTTAAAACGATTGAAAGGTTGTATGAAGTTAGCAAGGAGGCATACAATTACCACTTAAAGAATTGCCATAATCTTTATACATCCAACACACACACACACACACACAC
>JAPMOB010210184.1:0-11549 GCA_029875015.1 Lepomis gibbosus | reverse complement strand
TTTTGTGTAAAGCACTTTGAATTGCCTTGTTGTTGAAATGTGCTATATAAATAAACTTGCCTTGCCTTGCCTTGCCTTACAATTATTATAATGTAATTAACAGAGTTAAAAAGCATGTGTATATTTGCTGTCATATATACTGGATTTATCCCTGCTGTTGCTTTGACAGCCAATAGCAATGTATAATAAATAAGGGTATGATAGCAACACTGAATGTTGACAGACTTTTTGACACTGAACAAAAAACCAAACACATTTGGCATACCTGAATGGAGGTCACCTAACACACAACTAACAGCTACTTATTTCTGGCAAAGACCACATAAAGAAGATCAGATAATAAATACATAAATACATAATATAAAATAAATAATAAATAGCACTCATTGCATAATTGTCACATATCTGTTTTTCTACAAATCTTTATAAAATTGAATTGGAAATTAATGTGCTTTAAATGTTTCACGAAAATAACCCATCAACAGACTTTTGAGGATAATCTGCTGCAGTTCAACCAGGAAAATTTATTATACCCCACACAGTAAGCTTATAAGCTAAATGGGGATGGATTAAAATCTGCAATATTAATACCCTGCAGTGGTCAGTGTCCCGACTGCTGTTCACTCACAGTTCTCATGCATCTCGAAATAGGAAGAAACAGTCCAGATGAGCAAAGGCGATACAATCTATTATTTAGTATAACTTGTTTGAATTTAATTAAGATCATTTTCCACACAAATGGATTTGTGAGATTTATATTGAGGAAGATAAGTGTAAAAAATATAGCTATCCACTGTGATTCAATGTTGTAAAACAATAAAAAGAGTCAAGGGGTTTGAATACTTTTAATAGGCACTGTCTATGTGTGTGTGTGTGTGTGTGTGTGTGTGTGTGTGTGTGTGTGTGAATCTAAATACATTTGCTCAACTATGTGTGCCTCAGTGTGTGCCAAGAGGATAGTTAAGCTGTGCACTTTTGCAACTGCTATTACTTTCCATAACAGGCAGGCTGAGTTAGAGGTGAGGGGCTCGTTGTACTCCACACAGTACAGCAGGGTGGCAGGGATTTTTACACTCAAGGCCTCTTTTACTCAGTCAGCTTCAGCTCCAGGACCATGGCACAAAAGGCTCCCATTGATCCCACCAAGATGGGAGAGGGTCGGGCGATTGCTGTGTTGACCTCAGGAGGTGATGCCCAGGGTAAGTTTCCCGGGTGGTATGTGAGTGTGGAGTGCCAGGGCAGGGCACGTCTGCTGTTTGTTTGTCTCAGCAGGTGGTTAAAAGGATGTGGTGTGTGTGGGGGGGGTGGTCACTACTTAGTAACTCACCAACAGGATTTAATTATTTAGTATTTGAGATGTAAAGTAAATCAGAAACTTAGAAATCTAGAATCCAAAGTTTGATGCATCTTGAAAAGTCATTGGTTGTCTTAGCCAAGTTCTGTAGTCTACGTAGATCTCCATAGTGTAAGTGCATCTTTTGCTTTTTGATGTTGTTAACGATGTTAAAACATCGTTTTAAGTATTAGGTATCTATACCACTAAAAATAACACTACTGTCATATACAATCATGAATGTTAGCTCCCTTTTATATCAAATTTGACTACCCATAATCCTTTTTATTACTGCTAACAATATTCATGACTTCTCTGTGGAAACAGAACTATCATAGCTAACTAGCTCATAGAGCTAACTTATGGGAAAGGGCAGCATGAATTCCTTCACCTAAAGGTGCTATGACCACAGAGAGAGACATGCCT
The DNA here is from genome assembly GCA_029875015.1 of Lepomis gibbosus. Taxonomy (NCBI): domain Eukaryota; kingdom Metazoa; phylum Chordata; class Actinopteri; order Centrarchiformes; family Centrarchidae; genus Lepomis; species Lepomis gibbosus. Next base: position 9,790 of record JAPMOB010210184.1, on the reverse strand, counting down.
CTCCCCTGACCTTTAACTTCATGAGGATTATCTTCACTGTGACCTTTGGGAAGTGCATCAGTGACCCCAACCCCGTGGTGTGCGTGTGTGAGACAGTGAGCTATCCAATCTGAGACTGTTTTGTCCACTTGTCCAGAGGTCTGTGAAAGACCTCTGGACAAGTGTGTGAATGCAAAACTGCACAGCTTGCTAACCTCCACCCTTCTTCTTTTCAACTTTCCAAAATACATAATCCTCATTACAACTGTACCTTTTTAGTCTTGATGTCATTAAGTCCATGTTTCTTGCTATTTCCGTTCCTCCTCTCTCTCTAAAATACTGTATCTCTTACGAGGACTAATTATAGAGACATGACCTTTCTGTCATGTGTTTGTAAAATGGTGAGGCGGCCGTCCTTATCTCCCTTTCACTCCTCTCCACTTTTACACTGTAAGTGGAGATGCTGTTGGCACCCTTAAAGCTAATCTATCCACATCTTGTCCTTTAAGCAACCCGTTGTGTATTGAGAGTGCAGACTGAGGCCCTGTTATAAACAATGAAATTACAGATAAATGAATTGGTCTGTTGTTCAGCAGCTGCAGCAGGTTAATGTAAAGACCTGTGCTGGCAATCTGAGGACAGCTGAGTGAGCCTGTTATTTGTGCAGCTTTAGGGTCAATCACATCATCTCACAGAGACACGTTTTCCCTGACGTCTGGATAACAAAGAGAACAGAGATATTTGGACTGTTACATTTACACAGATTCAGTGTCACATCACACATTAGTCTCTCTGAGTCCAGGGTTACATGCAATATGTTTGAAATTCCCATTACATTTACTCCCTTTTAGCATTTTATGCTAACCAAACATAAACAAGACTAAAAACATTTCATGTAACCTTAGCAGTACTTGCAGAGAAGGTGATTATGTAAAAATATAACAAAAATGAAAATATAAGAAATATAAGGAACAAATGAGAATATAAGAAATATAAGGATATAAACAATAAAATGTACTGATTCAAAAAACCCAGAAAATAATTTTTAAAACTCAGAAATAATTCATATTAAACAGATTAAAAAAAGAAATGCTTATATCATTCAAAAGTATGAGTTCTGCAACATCCATGCACCATAGCATTAAGCAAATTGGAGGTTTGGAAGGACTATCAAAATATTTCTTCCTAACTTGTTTAAACTACACATACTTAGATGTAAAACTACCCAAAACCCACCTAAGTAAAAGTTGCTCATTTAAATTTTATATATCAACTTTATACCCATAAACTACTAAAATACACTAACAATAGTAACAGTAATTTATTCTTTCCACTTGTGTGAGCGCTATCACAAGGTTTCTCATTTAGTAATCAGGGCTAATGTACACACACACATACTGTGCCTACAGGTATGAATGCAGCTGTGAGGGCCACAGTTCGAGTGGGACTTTACACTGGAGCCAAGGTGTATTTTGTCCATGAGGTAAATACTGCTTTTGAATTTTTAGTTTTGATTATTCAGTTAATTGTTTTATCTGTACAATGTTAGAACAAATACAGAACATTCCCATACAATGCCCACCAGTAAGTTCCCAGTGCTCCTGGTTATTAAATTGACTGTAAAATAAACAGAAAAGCTTCACATACTCACAGCTGAGAAACTGGAACCGGCAAATGGTTGCCATTTTTGCTTGAGAAGTAACTTAATTAAGCAATTAATCAATTATGATTTTGATTATGATTTCCAGCACTTTTCCATGGCCTAAAATAGACAAGATCAGCCTTAAATAATCTGCAAATCCCAGTATAATTAACAAAACACATGTTGGACTGAAATAGCTGCTGTGCTGTTTTTTTGTTTGTTGACAGGGTTACCAGGGTCTGGTGGATGGAGGAGACCATATTCGCCCTGCTACTTGGGAGAGTGTGTCAATGATGCTACAGCTGGTGAGAACAAGCGCAAAGATGCAAAAGCATATTTAACTGTATGTTTATTAATTCCACTCTGTTTGTAACTTGTGATCATCACAGTAAGGTGGGATGGATGCCCTGTGTAACTCTAGCAACTCATTGGCCTCTACAGTGCAGTTCTGTAGGTCAAATGGTCATTTAAATGCCAAAGTTAAATAGCCTTAGACGTGAGTGCTTAGGTTTCAGAAAATCCTCCCCCTTCTCCTTATGTGTCTCCCTGTGGTTCCTTTTTGGTACTGAAACGCTTCCTCCTTGCCTAACATCAGGGTGGGACAGTGATTGGTAGTGCCCGCTGTCAAGACTTCCGTACCAAGGAGGGACGCACCAAGGCTGCCTGCAACTTAGTCAAGCTGGGCATCACCAACCTGTGTGTGATTGGAGGTGACGGCAGTCTGACGGGTGCCAACCAGTTCAGAACAGAGTGGACCGAGCTGCTGGCCGACCTGGTCAAAGCTGGTGAGAGTCAGAGCCCAAAATGTACTGTTCTAAACAACACAACCCCAAATCAAATCTCTCTTTCACACGTCTGCCCTTCTCTGCCGATGTTATGGCACAAGTTGCAGTTGGTTTGGGCATATTGGTTGTGTTTAGGGGTAATATGACACAGGTTTCCCCGGGTCATGTTATGGTCAACTGCAGAGCTAAAGTAAGCCAGAGGTGACAGCCTCCTCTCTGCCTGCTTGGTCGCATCCCGTATCTGTAACCCAATGTCGAGATTTATCTTGTTTCATTACAGAGAGACAGACTGGCTCTATGTAGAAAGTGTTGCATGTGGCTTAAATGATACACAACGTGACTTATGCTAACTACCTGTGTAAGTTAGCATCTTGATTTGAACCAATATCCAAAAGACTCTTCACACATGTACAGAGGGGTGAACATTAACCTCATTTAGAGACTTAGTGAATCTCTTTATCCCAAAACAGGATGTATCCTTCAGATTTGTTGCTTGCATCGCATGTATACACGCTAGGATGCTGCCACTGCATCTCCTCAACCAAGCTCAATAAACAAATGCTTTCTAAGTCTTCATCAGTCACATCTTCTTCACACCTGAACTTGGATTACTCTTTATAACATTGGTTATTTACTGTAACATGATGTACTTGTAAATTCTCATATAAAAGTCGATATTCAAATAATGACAGAGTCTCAAATAATAGGTGGGGATGGCACAAACAAATAAAGGATGATTGGTAATAAAACATATAGTAACATTTTGAATAATGTGAATGTGAGCTGTTTCATACTCACCACTCTGAGTTTCTCTTTCTGAACTGATGGAACTAGTGCTGTGGAAATAGACATTACAATACTGAATGTGTGAAAAGGTAAACATGGAGGCTGCTGAGTTTGCATTAACTGGGGAACAGGGGAAATCCTTGGCCACTGTTTAAGACTACATCTGAGAGTGTTGTATTCATTTTAATCTGTGCTCAGGTAAGATCACCCCAAGTGAGGCCAAAGGTTCCTCCCATCTCAATATCGTTGGCATGGTGGGCTCCATTGACAACGACTTCTGTGGCACTGACATGACCATCGGCACGGACTCTGCGCTGCATCGCATCATAGAGATAGTGGATGCTATTACCACCACAGCACAGAGGTATGCATGGGAACATTCACGTCATTTATTTTTCACGGACAGACCTGCCATGTTAGCATAAGACTCTTGATATGAAATACATGAAATGTGTTGTTCTGCAGTCACCAGAGGACTTTCATCCTGGAGGTAATGGGCAGGCACTGTGGGTGAGTACAACCTGTGTGTGTGTGTGTGTGTGTGTGTGTGTGTGTGTGTGTGTGTGTGTGTGTGTGTGTGTGTGTGTTGTAAGCAAGAGTTGCATGGGGGTTCATTTATTTATGTGGAGGCACAAAATATGGTAAATAATTGCTACGGCTAGTTATACAAAACATATATAATTTCAAGAATGAAATAGTGAAATATTGCCTGGACGTCGTTTCAGAGGCTTTTACATCCTACTGACAATTATTTTCATGACACAAGTCAATAATATGATGTGAAACAACCGCTTTGGATGCTTACTTTAAAAAGTTATCACTCAGTGTCAATTTTGCAAACGTCACTTGAACCCTTGCTTATGACTCTTTACCTTCAGATACCTGGCTTTGGTGACAGCTCTATCCTGTGGCGCTGACTGGGTGTTCATCCCAGAGATGCCCCCAGATGAGGGATGGGAGGAGCATCTGTGCAGAAGACTGACTGATGTAAAGGCCTTGCCCTGCTTCGTCTTGAATGACTCATTTGACTCTGCTTGTTGATCTTAAAGGTTTTTTCTGTCCCTCTCAGCAAAGAAGCCGTGGCTCCCGTTTGAATATTATCATTGTTGCAGAGGGAGCCATGGACCGCAAAGGTAAACCTATCACATGTGACCAAATCAAACAGGTCAGTAATGGAAGAAATCCGATATATCAGCACATGTTGGTTTTTCATTTTAGACAGACTGCTCATAAAATCATAATCTCTCTCTGTCCAGCTGGTATCAAAGAAGCTAGGCTTTGACACCCGCGCCACCATCTTGGGCCATGTGCAGAGAGGAGGAACCCCTTCTGCCTTTGACAGAATCCTGGTAATGCAAGCGCTGCCCCAGACATAAACATTTTAAATATTAACCCATTTATGTTATTTATTGTTGACAATGTGAATAAACACAAGTGTACCTGCTTCTCTAAGTGTCTGCTTTTGATTGTCATGATTCAGGCCAGCAGGATGGGTGTGGAAGCTGTTATGGCTCTGCTAGAGGCCACGCCAGACACTCCTGCGTGTGTTGTCAGCTTGTCTGGAAACATGGCTGTCAGGCTGCCTCTCATGGAGTGTGTGCAAGTGGTGAGTCAGCTCTCTTCCATCTGCAAAACCAATCGAATGAATCAACGAATGAAGATGACTTGATGAGGGGTTTTTTTTAGCTCTCCTGATGATCTAGATGAACACTAACAAGCTATATGTTTGATGTTTTGCATAATATTCTGATTCATCTCTCTGTTTCCTTTTTGTCTTTTCACGTTCTGTCACATCAGACCAAAGATGTCACCATAGCCATGGCTGAAGGGAGGTTTGACGAAGCAGTGAAGCTCAGGGGAAAGTGAGACATGCCATTTTCTGTTATCTATTTGAAATTCTCAAGTTTGTGGTTCAAGTGGCTTCACAACTCTGCTCATTTTTATGACAATAGGAGCTTTGAGAACAACTGGAACACTTACAAAATGCTGGCTCATGTGCACATCCCAGATAAAAAGGTCAGAAACTACATTTCTACTGTCTTATTGGGTATGAAGTGGTTTATTGTATCTGAACTGTCTTAAAATGAAAACTGTCTTAAAGCAAGGTACGGTGGAAAATACAGTTGACTAACGTCTCTGTGAATGTGCCCGTGCCAGAGTAACATCAACATTGCCATATTGAACGTTGGAGCTCCGTGTGCTGGAATGAACGCTGCAGTTCGTTCAGCTGTCAGGATCGGGCTCCTCCAGGGCCACCAGATGCTGGCAGTGCACGACGGCTTCGAGGGCTTGGCTCATGGAATGGTAAATTCTAGTTACACACATAGAAACAAACAAGAAGGCTCTACCTGTCACAATAGTAAATCCACTTTACAATGCTAATGAATTGCCTACACTTTGAAGGAGCATGACGTGGCACACACTTTTTCCCTGCACAGATTGAGCCTATTGGTTGGTCTGGAGTGGCAGGATGGACTGGAAAGGGGGGCTCCATGCTGGGCACAAAGAGGTGGGACATTTTTAAAAAACACTTTGTTCACTGGTACAGTAATATCAGTGCATGCCAAGTGTACACTGGCAGTGTTGCTTTTATTCGATTCCTTTCTTCCCCCTTTTTATAAAGATCCCTGCCACATGAGTTCATGGAGGAGATCAGTCTGAGCATCACTAAGTTCAACATTCATGCTATAGTTATTATTGGAGGCTTTGAGGTGAGCAGATAAAATATTGAGGCTTTGCTATATTAGTCTTACCTGAGCACAGCCTTTACACTAAAACCCAGCGCATAAATAATAGTGAAAGTAATTTCATTGATTTCTTCTCCTTCTTTTCCATCTTCACTAGGCATTTGTTGGGGGTCTGGAGATGGTGCAGGCCAGAGAGAAGTACGAGGAACTTTGTATTCCCCTTGTCGTTATTCCTGCTACTGTCTCCAACAATGTTCCTGGGTCTGACTTCAGTGTTGGCACTGATACTGCGCTTAACACCATAACCATGGTAAAATTCTTAAAGAATACAAAAAGCCAATCCAAAAGAGACGTCTTACTCACTTTATTCTTCTTCTTTCGCTTTCTGTTTCTCCTTTTCAGACATGCGACAGGATCAAACAATCTTCCGCTGGCACCAAGAGAAGAGTCTTTATTATTGAGACTATGGGAGGATACTGCGGCTACCTGGCAACCATGGCTGGCTTGGCATCTGGAGCTGATGCTGCTTACATTTATGAGGAGCCATTCAACATTCATGACCTAGAGGTCTGTCCATATGAATATACAAAAGAGAGAAAGCTAAGAGATGACTTTAGTGAGAGATGGATGGAGATTTGTTTTTACTCAGTGGCCTGATGGTTGATTTGTTTGTAGGTGAATGTAGAACATCTGGTGGAAAAGATGAAGACAACGGTGAAGAGAGGACTGATTCTGAGGTTTGTGGGAATTGGCCATTCTACACAGAATAAGCTTTACAGCTCGCTGTGGCTTCGTATCTCACCTAATTTTCTACTTTTGTTTTAGAAATGAGAATTGCAATTCCAACTACACCACAGACTTTATCTTTAACCTGTACTCAGAGGAGGGCAAGGGTGTGTTTGACTGCCGGAAGAATGTACTTGGACATATGCAGCAGGTGGGCCACTAGATGAAGATGTTTGTTGTGCACAGACTCATTATATTTGCCACTCGATTCCATTTCATCTACGTCCTTTGTTATTAGGGGGGAACACCAAGTCCCTTCGACAGGAATTTTGGCACCAAGATGGGGATGAAGTCTGTGTTGTGGTTGACCGACAAGCTGAAGGAATGCTACAGACATGGTGAGGACAGGCTGTATACAGTTATTCTCTGGTTACCTCCTGTGCCCTCAGTGCTAATATTTACTATATTTTTAACCTCAAAACCTCCAGGTCGTATCTTTGCCAACTCACCAGATTCAGCCTGTGTGCTGGGCATGAAGAAGAGATCTTTGGTCTTTCAGCCTCTGGCAGAACTTAAAGAACTCACTGACTTTGAGTAAGACTTCATTTATATCCTGTCGATGTCTTTTCTTTTTGTTTATTCTCATCTGCATTGTTTTGTATTTACTCACATTGCAAAGTTAGAGTCGGGGTGATTCAAACAAGGATTAAAACAAAAGTAATTGTTTGTTTGACAGCTAGTGAGGAGTCCAATAAAATTGCCATATTCCTGTCGTTGTGCATCATGTCTAGGCAGTTGTTAGCTAAAATGAAAGCTACAGAGCTTAAAACAGCTTGTTGTGAGTTTACTTTGCCCCCTAGTGGTCACAAATTTCTTGATCCAGTTTAATTAAAATCATACATAAAATAATTTACTACTAGTCTTTCAGAAATTTGATCTTTTTGTTTTCACTTTCCTCACTGACAAATGTTGTACTACACAGACACCGTCTTCCAAAGATACAGTGGTGGCTAAAGTTGAGGCCCATCCTGAAAATCCTGGCCAAGTACAAGATCAATCTGGACACCACTGAAAAGGCTTCGCTGGAACACGTCATCAAGAAAAGAGGCTTAGTTCCTAAGTAGCCTTTCTGTGTGATTGTCCTTGCCATCGGAACCTGATTCATGATGACCTGACGTTCTTCTGTTTAAAGCACTTTATAAAGTCTGTCCCTGTAAAGTGCAGAACAAATAAAGATAATATTTATGTCACCAAACAAATCTCACAATTATCAATCAAAAGCCACACAGATTATTCTTTTACAGAAAACATTTACAATGTGCTATGAGGTACAAACTGAAGGTATTTGTGTGATGTAGTCTATTTTAGAGCTGTCTCCATTCACAGAAGCTCGTATTTCCACCCACTGCAGCTGCTGGACACCACTAAAAACTGTGGTGTTGGTCTGTGTTGTCTGTGCACCTCAATTTTACTTTCTGTCTCTCTGTTTTTTTTAATCTTAAATCTAAATTAAATATGCATTTCCAATTACCATCTTTTTCCCCATTTCTATTTCCAGTCAGCTATACACACTTTTTAAGAGAAATCAAGGTTCTCATCAAGCAGTGTGTCCTGAACTGCTGATCCGTTATGTAAATCATTTTTTATCAGAATTGCATTGCGAGGAAATTGACTTGGGTCCAAATTTACTCAGGCATTGGCATTAGAAATCATTGCAAACTGATTAATACTTGGACCCTATTCTTTGTATGTGAATAAATGAATTAGAATTATTTAAGGAATTTTCTCACAAAACAAAAGATTAATGTTCTGCTTAATTTCATTAACTCTTTTCATCAACTCATGGAGCTCTGTATGCTGTAAGAATCTGCTTATATAGCCTATCTGTTTGGATTCAGCTCATCAACCCTGCCTGAGTTGGATCTTTACCTGTCTTCCAGCACGCTGCTTCTAAATCATTCTGAAGCTACTAGATGTGTGACTGTTTTAAACAAACAGCTCAGATTAAAGCACACTGCATCCGTCTCGTCAATGACCTCCCTTTACCCTCTGCTCTTTCTCTTTGTTGAACTGCTCCCTGTGCCTTTATCATTCACAGGCCTGGTAAATAGTACTTGGATGGAGTAATGGATCAGCCCTTGAGATGTCAGTAGGGATTCCACCAAAATGAAAAACTGTAAAAGTTTGTAATGTGGCTAGTGAAAAAACACACCCTTAATAATAATTTTCTTTGATCTTTAGGATGGGAAGTTTCAGCTTGGTTTAAACACTGCAGATCTGCAGTGGGCCAGGTGAGGAAGCGTGGACCTGTGCCCTCTAGTGGATATATTCTTCTAGTGGATATATTCCAACGAGAAATGCTTATTCATCACTTTCCCCCAATTTGTCTTTGCAAAACTGTTTTCTTTCATTGAGACTATGAGCGAACAGCCATTTTCAAATCCTGCCACTAATTTTTGATTTGCATTGACGCCTGCACTTTGACACGTCTATTCAAGGACATTAACATTGTTGTTTTGAGTTTGAGACTGATGCCTTGCTGAAAAAAGAGAATAATCTACCAATTTACTTTGCTTTTTACTCTTGGGCTATACCTAAATTGTTATTAAACCAAATATTTTAAATGTCTGGTGTAACTATAATGTATAGTGCTCCATGGCTGACTCATTATTCAATTGGAGAACCAAGCTGATTTTATTGTGGGTTGAAGTGCCAGAGTGTAAGTGGCAATTGAAAACAGTATGATTATAATGATTAAATATGGCAGGAAGTGAAAAGTGGAAATGACAGTACACTCCAAACCTCAAGAACAAGCAATTTCCTGTGTTACAACCCCTTACTACAGTATTTACTATTTACAACCACTGAAATAATACTGTCCAAGCCATTTTTCAGTCAATCTCAAAAACACATTTAGCGCCTACCTCACTTAGATAGACAGGGGAACTTTTAAATTTAAACTGGTTTACTTCATATGGAATGGAAAGTAAGTTTCAGGGACATATTTTAAGTAGCCATGGTTTGATAAAATACAAATGCACATTAATGCCATTCATTTATTCATACAGTGAATTTTAGCCTACTACTTCTGACCGGGCAGTCGTTTGATGATAAAACTCCAATACCCATAACTCCTTGTATTTCCGGGTAAAAGCGGATGTGCTGTCGGATTGGTTAGCGAACAC
>JAPMOB010210183.1:15933-26419 GCA_029875015.1 Lepomis gibbosus | reverse complement strand
TCCAGTCACCTCTGTCCTTTCTTTTCCAAAACCACTTTTTCAGACTGAAAACTGAAAAATAATTGAATCAGTCTGTACAGAGGACAGAGCTGCAGGCTACGTCAGTTTAGTGTAAGTTTGTACCTGATGTTCTTAACATTGGACAAGTAGGCAGTAATAAAATACAGCTTCCAGTTACTTTCTATAAATTGAGCTAATGTTAAGTTACATAGCAGCTCTGTAGAAGGTTACCTACTCAGCTGCGCAGTCTGAAAGGGAGGGGAGATGTTAGCTAACTTAGCGCTAACTGGCTTCACTTTTACAGCAGCTGGGAAAGAACAGACTTTTCTTGGTCTTGAAGCTAACACACTGTAACCGACACTGTACATTTACTGCCAGAATAATTTCCTCTGCACGCATTCACCGTCACTTTCTGCTGCTCGGACAATCAAACACTCGCTCCGCACCTCCTGATTCAGAGTTACCCTGCTCTTGTAACACCATCTGTCACGTATGTTGTGCATAGAACGAGGAGAGGAAGCGAGCCGAACATTGAATGCTGCCGTTTGCGCACAGTGTGCGAGTGAAAACATTTGTAGCGCATAGTTTAATGATCGTGGGGAAATTTTAGGAGGGGCGGTTGTGATTCAGCAGCGGCGGACCATGAGTAAATGTACTCACCAGAGAAAGTGAACAGCCAACTGCTAATAAGCTTTTTCAACGGCACTGGTTAAATTTACACAGTCCCGTAGGTTTGTGTCACTGTAGCCTGAGTGACAGGTCGCCATTGTAATGACTTGTCCATCACAAATAATCCCGCCCTGAAGCATACCCTGCTTTATAGTCTATTTTCCTCTAAATGGGACCATAATTTACTAAATGAACATCATGCTGTATTGAACAAGACTTGAAACTAGCAATTGAGACCATAAAGTCATCATGAAAGTGTTTACTGAGGTAATAATTCAGGTGAGAAGTAGAGTTATTTTACAATTATTTCTAATGGAACAAGACTTCTTTTTGCAACCAGAAGAGTCGCCCCTGCTGGCCATTCGATAGAGTGCAGGTTTAAGGGACTCCTGCATTCCCCTCAGATCTCTGACTGGAAACTTCCCGCTTGGTAGGCACAAGGTATTTTAGATTAACCCTTATTGCAGCGGTTGTACCACCCACACCCCTCTGTTCTACTTGTATAATGTCAGAGGTACCCAGCAAAGTAACAAAAAGTCATCTTCAGTCACCAAAAATTTTAAGGTCAGCAATTGAATGCAGTGACCGCACTGTAGTTGCAATGATGAACTGATGATCAAAATAGTTTTAGATCAATTTTTCTGTTGATTAAGAACTAATTTTTGCAGTTCTACATGACTTAAACTTTATTGGGATGATGGTTTGAAAGCTAATGCATCTTTATTTGCTGACTCTCAGGGTTCTGGAACGACTGCAAGCTTCCTGACTATGAAGAGGTGGTAGGTCACCCCCCAACACCACCACCTCCTTATTCTGAAAACCCTCCTGAGACTACTCCAGCACTCCCTCCACAATTGAGCCAGCCAGATGCTGCCATGGTGCCACAGCCACTGGCTGAGGCAGACCCGAGGGTAGACATTCAGGCCTCAGGCTCATCATCAGACCAGGAAGCAGAGTCCTTGCCGATCCAAGCACAGTGTCTGGCAGAGGAGAACGTGGAGGCTCCACTGATGGCGGCAGAGGAGGAGGACGAGGAGCTCGTCACCCGGCGTCGCCATGTGACCGGTGACTCGGGGATTGAGGTGTGCGTTTGTCAACTCGACATAGACGAGGGCTCTGGGCTTGATGAGGAAAGCGACCAGGAGCACCGGATGTGCAAGGTCACCGATCGGGACTGCTGTTCCGGGCACCAGCAGCAGACCTTCAGACAAAAGGAGCACACCTCTGAGCTGCCCAGCCAGACCGCCAGCACCAGCACTGGAGACCACATGGTGTGATCCACAGCCTAACTAACCAGCCAAACAGTGATTCAGTACAGCAGTTGCCATCATCATCACCACAGGGACTGCCTGTGTTTTAATTCTCTGAACGAACACATAGGCACGACATTAAGATGATGATGATGATGATAGCACCTGATTTGCAAAGGTGAATAACACTTTGTGTGGACATACTCCTGGCTTTTATTTTCTTTTGGTTTGCTTTTCCTTATAGCGGGGAAACCAGCAAACACATTGATGCTCCATTTGGTATGTTTTTTCTTGACATTAAGTGAGAGACCGTCATTGGGTAGTGAGAAGGCAGCAGTTGGCAGCAGTTGATTGTGACTAAAACCAGAATTGACTATTTCCCTTGCCTCCTACCTTCTCTTTGAGCACTGCCATCATGTCTCTGTTTCTGTCCTGCCACTGTCCCTGGTCAGAACATTTCCGGCCATCCTTCCATCTGATATTTTACCTCCGGTGGGATGATCAGCTAGGCGCATACCAACATTTCTCCCCTTTTTCTGCTATGACTAAGCAAGAGGAGTCAAAAAACAAACCTCCTGAATACTTCGGATGTAACTGGATGAATGGACAAGCGTGCACAAATTGTTTTCCCTAAAGCTGCGTGTACGAGAGACTGTGCGTGTGCTGTGGAATCTAGGGCACAGCTGCATGGTGATGTCAGCTCTGAGGTCATGTTGTGAAGTCTGTGGGACGTTTTGTATCTAGAGTGGAGGACACACCCATAAATAGCAAAGGAGAGACAGGAAGGAGTTGAGTTTGTTGTTTGGTCACTAGGATTTAAATGTCATATCCCACACCCCCTGCCCTTTTATTCCTTTTTGATATCCATATTGTGGGCTCCACAGCTCGGCGGTCACCAATTAGCATGACTGTAGCTAATGAGTGAAACGCTTTTAATGATTTATTGATTGTGTGCACGGGATCTCCCCACTTCAGTTTTTTGACTGCATTAAATTTATAGTAATAGCTGAGAGGGCTTTGCCACGAAATTTAAAAAGTCCTTCGGTGGCTATGTGTGTTTAATTTACTGTATTATGTCAGAATGAGTAGTGGCAGCATTTAACTCATTCTACACGAAAATATATTTAGTTTGGATGTTCATAACGAAAGATATACTTGCTTTTGTTTTTTGTTGTTGTTTTGTCATTTCATAACCAGCTATGCTTAAAAGGCCACAGGTGTCACCATTAATTGCAACAAAGCTCCTAGCGGGGGGGCTGCTAGAGTGTGTAGAAGTGAGTGGATATTATAGTGAGGTAGGGAAAGGTTGAGTCCTGTGTTTGTGTGTATATATATCTTTAGTGCCGTAGCATCGGGTTGAAATACTTACTGAGGTTGACTAACTATTAAAGGCACTGGTATTTTGCATGAGGCATGAGTTTCTGTGTTTATATTTGAGTTCATTAGCATTTTGTAGCAGTTGTGCTACTTGCTTTCGTCATCTCTTTTACTAAACGAGTTGCACACACAACCCAGATGTTGCGGTGAAGAAGTGGACTGATGTTGAAGTTAAGGTGCCCTGGCCTGGAACCTAATTTTGTTGTGTTGTTATGACTGTGTGAGCCATGCTGTGCTGTTATACAGTGCTAGTAGCTCGTTAGCTTGTGCTGTCTCGACTCTCTGTGGCCCTTGTAGCTCTTGGCAGTGTGAGGGGTTTGCAGTGGTATTTTCCATTGGCAGCAGAGGGGGTGGGTACATTATCAAGTTAAGGTGGATACAGGCTCTGTTCTGTGGTCTAGTCAGTGTTGGCACCAGTGCAGAATCTATTGTGATTAACTGCATGCTTCTCTGCATGTCATGTTGCTTGCCCTATATACTGTACAGTATGTATTCAAAGCATAGCAGTCGGACCAGGTGTTGTCAAATGGAAAAACCACCACATACCAGAATTGTTATTTGTTACAAGAGAAATGTCTGTTCAGGAGAAGCAGTAACTGACAAGTTGGAAAATATTTCATTGAGAATTTAGTTTGGAACAATGTTGAACAATCTTTTAATTTGTCTGCTTTGAGACTGTGTGTCAAAATGGGCGCAGTGTAAAGACTCAGGTCAGTCATTTTGCTTCACACAAGCACACATGCTCACAAAGTACTGCTCCTAATTGGCCTGGATCATTATGATGTGAAACTCTGTGGTGCATTATTCTAGTCTAGATAAATCCATAAACTTGCAGTTCTTACGTAAGGGACTCCAAATGTGTTTTTAAAAAATATAGCTAACAATTTATGCTTGCCAGATCTATTTATTGAGGCATTTATTTACATTGGTATGTCTCTTTTCTTTCAGCACTGATTGAACTCTGACAAGGACACAGTTAAGAAATTCTTTGCCTCTTAATAAGACATGACACTAGGTTCATCACATAAATGTGTACAATTTTTGGACTTACGCAGCTTAGTAGCCCATGAAAGGGTTTCCGCTTTCCTCCAACTAGTGGCAGCTCAGAGCTCCGGTACTGGCTATGATTGTGTGCATTGCAAAATCATTCAAGTGGGCCAGTGCACCAAACTTTATAGAGTGAAACAAAATGAACACATAGCTGCCTAAGACTTAAATTGAAAGATTTTGCTTTAATGTTCATTAAATAGACATACTCTAACATGCTGTTAGATAGTTTTACAGTAGTGGGGGAAAGCTTTGCAGTCTTTGTGTTGCATAGTGGAGCAGGTGTTTAAATATGAAGCCAAACTAACATGACAATGACCTTATCAGAGGAGCTGTTGCACTGTGCGCATGACTGCACACCCATTAGCAGAAGCCACCTAAGACATTTGTTTTTGACCAACACACCTCAAACTGCCTTGCTGCATCTCTAGAGAGTAAATGATTATGGAGCTGCACAATAAAATGCCGCCTCTATGTGCTACTGCCTTACTAGAGTAGATGTAGGTGGTTTTGTTCTGTCTTTCTTTGGAATCGTAATATTTGTGTTGTTCCAGAGGAGTGCATTCATATCAATAGAAAACAGCATCTGAGCTTGTTCTGAGAAAGTGCACCCACTGTGTGAGAAGAGGATGTGGTTTATATATAAAAAAAAGAAAAGTAAAGCCACAAGATTTAAACTGTCAAATGTTCTGTAGTTTTACTTACGGTTTTGTTTCTGAGGGGTGGAAGTGCTGAATTTAAAGTACTGTGTGTCTAGTTAGTTGTGGCACTGATGGAATTTGTCAAGACCAGATTTTGAGTTTGTGTTCATCCTGTTTTTGTTTCCACGAATCTGGTCGCAATTAGGTTGTGATGTTAACTGACCTGAAAGCATGAGGAAAACAAGAAAAAAAATTGTCATTTTTGTTTTCAAGGGTTTTGTTGTGATTCATCCTATTTGTGTTTTGGAGGACAAAAAAAAAATTATTCCAACGGGAGATTGCTTGGTAATCTTCTCGCTAAGGTGCATTTGCTTATTTGTGTATATATATGTAGACAACAAAAATCGGGGAGCAGGGTGAGGAATGAGGGATGGACAGGGGTTCTTTTGTGCATGAGTAAACTTGAGGTCCATAGTTTTTTCCATTGCCAAACATCTACTATGCCTCCCTGGTTTTCACATGTTTACGGAGTTTAAGGGCTATATCGGTCATCAGTTGTGGACAAACATCCATCCATCCGTTTTAGTGAGTATTTTGTCTGGTCTGTGCTGTTCATTTAAAGCCACAGTTGCCGAGATCCACTATCTGAACATGGTTTGACATCTGCAATGTGAACATGGTCAGTGTTTGGATTTGGATGTCCTTTTTTTTAATGTTATGGTGGAGCTCATATTTAACAATAGCTGATTGTATATGACTGTATGCTTGTTTTATAGGCTTTAACTTGGCATTTTGTTTTGTCATCCATCCTCAACAGAGGTGCGTGATGCGACCCCCCCCCCGACTACGGTTCTCTATGTAATTAGCTGCATGTGTGGTTGTGACGGGACTATTTGCTTCGTTGGCTCTTCTGTGGACTGTGACTTCACCCTCCACCATGCCCAGTCATGCTAACAAACTGTAGCCAACGCTGTAGCTGTTTGTTCCTCTCAGCTGCACCTCTCCAAACGTGAACCCTTGGAAACGGGAGGACACATCCACACATGCAAAAGTGTCGACAGAATAATCAACCAAAGTCGCTGCCATCTCCATGCCACACAGACCATTGCTGTTTTCAACGGTGTGTGTGTGTCTAGTTTGTCATGGTGATGGTCTGTTTGGTTTCCCACTCTCAGGGTTGTCTTTAACGAGCAGTGCTCAAAGTTTTAAATTAACTCATTTTTGACCCACCAGTCTCATAAAGCCAAAGCAGTTGTTTTGTGATAATTGTGTCCCCATTGTTTCTGCATCACGCACCTCTGTAGTATATTGAACTTTATTCAACTAGGCTATGCAAAAACCCTAAACCTACTGTTTATATGCTGCGATCCCTTCTTCACTTCCTCTGTCTTTTGTCTGTGAGCACTAGTAAAAGCAATATAACTAACACTCAGTACGTGTGGCACTGCACTGTACTGTAATGTACTTTGGTTGGTCTGTGTACTTGTATGCATTTGTTAAAGAAAACTTGGGGTATACAATAATGTGGTGAGCATGTATGCTTCGGTGTTAGGGGCTTGAGTTAAAAAGCCATTCTAGTTTATATATTCTTTTTTTTTGGTGATATCCTGCCTGCCTCCTCAACCACTAACATTTCTACTCCTGATTTATGGATAAACCACATTATTAAGTTGTGCTAGTCGAAGGACAAAGTTGAATATATTGTTTTTTGTTGGATTAATTCATATTTGGTATCTTTGGTCTGCCATTTTCCTAACCCTAATTTTTGTTGCACTAAGTGGATATGTTGATTCTTTTTATTTCAATTTAAGCAGCAGCTTTCTTCTTTTTCCATTATGATGAATTTTTACTGACTGAATAATTAACTGTTGCCTTAAATTCTCAGTTATTACACCATCAGTTTCAATATTTTTATATATTATACATATGAAAGACCTCAACATGGAACACAGTCAGTTTACATTAGACATTTTAGGCTGATACAGGACCTCTCAACACTCTGAACTTGTCAGCTTGTAAACTGTACTTTTTCTCAACCATAGATGATATCAAAACTGCTGTGGTTGAGCTTTGTGGTTTTTTAAAACTTTTATTTTGTTTTGCCAAAATGAGAAACATCCTAGTTTGAGAAGGAAGCAGGCATCTATCTATAAACACCAGTCAGCTATTTCTACATGTTTTCCCTAATAACTTTAAGCACGCCAAAATGAGTGAGGTGGAAAAAGAGGAAAAAGCTAATTAAAGCACTGAATGATAGACAATAGAAACAATGTTTTGGTAAGAAGTCTGCTGTGTACTCGTTGGGTCATCATTTGTATTTTATTTTTTTAATAAAACAAACATTGGCACTCAACTGACCGACTCTTGCCATTTCTTTGACTTAAAATCCTTTGATTTCTTCTGTTTAACCTCAGGAAGCCTTTTGCAGGACACTGATTTGTTGCCTTGAACATCTTTAAAACCTGGGAGAGGAAAAAAAGATTCCTTGAGTACTTACAGAGAAGTAGTGTTTCACCCAGACATGTGACAAAGCTGAGATCTGGAGGATTATTACAGTAATTTAATGCACCTCAGGCATTAAATTACTGATGGGATGTTAACGTCATCCAAAGATTAGGATAACACACAACTTGTTGTTGCCCACACGCTTAAAAACATGCCATGAAAGCTTAAAACGTTTGATCATGACATTTCTATAGTGCACTTATTATCAGACTCTGACAGACCTGGAGGTCATAAACCATACCGATGTAGGTCTTTAATAATGCAATGCAAATAGTTCAGGAAAGCTATTAATGGTTACAAAATGTAATTTGCGGGTAACTGAATGGACATGGGGCACACAGTTTTCATACAAAGCAACAAAGAATATATGAATACAGTAGGGCGGCTGTGGAAGTGGCAACAGGAAATGAGGAAGTCCTCACACATTGCACAATTGAAAACAAAGGACCATATAAAAAATATATGATGTTGACTTGAGGCTTTTTACATCTAGAAGAAGGTGGGGCCGGGTCAACAACAGCCAGCCAACACCTAGATCCAAAGGAGACAGCAGCCTGAGGCCAAGCCAGCATGTTTGTTCAGTTCACTGCAAAAACACAATACTGCATGACAATCAACAACGAGGTGGTTGTCTTTACATAGAACTCAAAAGGAACAAAAAAAGAAAAGCTAATTTTAGTGTCCAATGTGCAGAGAAAAAGTGTCGGCAAGAGGAAAAATACAATAAAAGAGTAGTCATTAAAATTTTTCCTTCAGTGCAAAGTCAGTGTCAGATCTATTTTAAATATATTCATTAGAATTTGCTCAAACCTGACCAAAAGGCGATGATGCATTTACTCTTAATACACACATAATGGGGAAAGGAAAAGTGACATATATAAATAAACATTTCAAACAACAACAGTTTAAAGTACAGATTTCCCTGAAACACCCAAATCTTTGCCACATGCGCAAACAAGACATAGCTCAGTTTTCCATATGCTTTACATAAACGCATGTAAAAGGTCTACAACAAAGTAGATGATTCATAAAAAAACAAAACAAACCTCAGTGAATGTCATGCATACTACAAATACAGGATGAGAATATACGGTATGCTATACACAGTCAAAATGATGAAGAGTGGGGACGCATCTTTTGTTAGTAAGGAGCTACTATAAAGAGTATGTTATAGTTGTCAAATGCAGTGAACGGTAACAAAAAATAAAATGCTTATGAGAGACCATGTGACGTACTGCATGTCTGTTGTGTAAATAGTACAGAGGTGGAGATGTTAAGGCTGAGTTGGTGTGCGTCAGACGGGGGGCTGAGAGCAAAGTGTGAAATAAAGTCCTACTGCTTCATGACCTCCAGTGGCAGAGTTGGAGAATGGTTCTTTGTAGCAGGTGATACATTGACTCCATCTCCTGTCAAAACAGTGTTGTCCTCAAGATGAATTGTCCTACTGCCGCTCTACTGGCCGACAGCAGCGTCTCACTTTCGCCTCAGTCCAGCTGGGCCCACGAAACACAGCAGTTACCACCATCTCCACCTTGTCTTTCTCAGTAGAAGCGCTTGCGGCGGCTCTCGTTCCAGTGACTGTAGACCACCAGGCCAACGACGATGAGGAACATACAACCCAGCATGGAGAAGAGCACGGTGAAGAAAATGGCTAGTCCACTCATCCGTTCCTCGGTCTGTCCAGCTGGAGGCGAGGACAAAGAGTTAAAGGAAGGGGAAGCAGGTAGGTGGCAAGGTGAGAAATAAAGAGGATGGATGGAGAGATGACAGCAAAGGTGATAAAAGATGGAGGTAAGATGTGACAAGCAGCAGAAAAACAGAAGGGGAGAGGAAGAGTGACATCTGACAGTAGGGGATTCATGTAATTCAACAATAATGTGAGTGTGTGTCTTACATCTGAGTAGTTCAATGTTATCTACACTGGGTATGGTTATCTCCTCTTCCTCCTCTTCTTCCTCCTTTTTACTCTGCAACACCGTCAGTTGGTAGAGTTTCAGGGAAACTATATCATGGTTATCTATCAATTGAGAAAATGAAAGCAAAAACACATGACATATCAATTAGAAGTGATAATATATAGGGGCCTCTGTCTGTTAAGCCAGATCTTATGGTGTAACTCTTTGCTTTAAAATGATATAATCCTTGAATCAAGTGTCTCTGACTGAAGATACAGTGAAACAAAAACATATATTTTATTATAATTTTATGATCTAAAAAGTTTGAGCGAGCAGGTTGATGCAATTTACAATCTTTAATTATGGGGACATGACTTTGTTTTTAGTCAAGTTTCAAACTTCTTTATCGCTACACACATCTGCCCAAATGTTTTCAGCAATTCATTTGCTGAAAGTGAAATATGGGATTCTGTGTGTGTGAATGAAGCAGTAATGGGTATATGATGCCTGTATCACACAGTCTGATTCTTTAAAAGGATCAATTCACTAAATTTGAATGTTATCTCTACATAGCTGTCACACTATGACAAGCTACAGTGCATTCATCAATACACTTGTCAGTAATGTCTAAATCTTCTGCACGCTCCGTTTGTTCCACCAAAAATTAATGATCCATACACAGCCGAGCAGCAGGAGAAAATAATCTTTAAGGAGTCATTTCAGCTCTAATGATGATTTTTACCAGATAAAATAGGCAGACTACATTTCTGAAAAAATAAATATAGTTTTTTTTTATCATGTATGGAATTTAGAGGACGAAAGGTGCCAGGACGAGGTCAAAATTAATAAAACGAAACGTAATAACCAGAGCGCTATCTTCCTAAAATTATGCACAATGTATCATAAAAACTGTTTTTGAAAAGTGCCTTGATCAAATGTGCAGATTCACAGCAAATTCATCAAATTCATACATTACACCCCAGCATCTCTCAAAACAACCTATAAGTACAGATATTCAGTATTCCAGGCACTAGTATTAAGCTTTGACAAGTTTACACTGACAAAGCTACAACTACTGGTGGTCAGTCACCATGACATGGGG
>JAPMOB010210183.1:0-15843 GCA_029875015.1 Lepomis gibbosus | reverse complement strand
GTCTCCAGTGATGGCTGTAGCTCCAAAATAATAGCCTTTGGGAAGCCGCACCCCGGGTAAGTCCAGGCAGTCCCTCCACTCATGTTGCCCCTCAATGTCGATCATCACCTGAAGAACAGAGGCAATCAGGGAGCTTCAGTGACCTTCAGAGGGTCACAGCAATGCAATATTTTCTCATCTGGCCCTCAATTCCATAAAAGCAAGTTTGCTTATCTTAATGTCTTTGTGAGTAAAACATAAAATGCCCTCAAATCTTCACCATGGAATTGTTTTGGTTTTACTCAGCTCCTTGGAGCAGACCCTGGACAATGGGGATATAATTTATAAATATTCTGCTACAAAATTATTACATAACTCAATGCTGCATTTGATATGATGAAGTCAGTTATATTGCGAAATAATCTGTATTATTCTATTCCCAATATGTGCCCTATACCTGCTTTAAATCCTCTTGTGTCTGTACTTGTCATATTATGATTATCTTTTAAGTAAAAGCACATCCATGCACAGCAAACCTGCACCTTATAAATAAAAGCTAAATAAATATTACCTTAGTCCAGCCTGTGTGTGCTAATAACAGGTTCGTCAGTTGAGGACATGAAATGTCTGCATGTGCAAAGCAGTGTTATTACTGTGGATAATTGAAGTCAGAGATCAAAGTGTGTGTCTCTCACCGTGAGCCTGCGGCGGACATATCGGATGAAGAGGAAGGTGTCATGTTTGAGGTTGCGCACCATGGCGTTGCAGCTGCCCAGCTCTGTGGGCCGGCCGTCCCGCTCGTGGTCATAGCTGATGCTGCCATTCCCAACCATGGCCAGGACGATGGGGAAGATCCTCTTGTGGTCACAGAAAGACAAGAGAGGGATGAGGAAATACTCCTGATTTAAATGAGTGCCTAGTCATGAGCTATCATCACACTAACAGTTAATGATACTTTTTATTGGCCAGAGAAGATTTGTACAGGGTTGCTCACATGTTGCATCTAAGCCTGGAATCGTGCAGGGACATTGTATTTTCACAGGTAAGAGTGCCATGCAAACAGCTGAGATTTCTATCTAACATTTCATGGGACTTTTGTCATGTATAACCATGAATAATGTCAATTAAAAAAAAAACTTGTATTTACAAACTTGCATTAACTTTTTCACTTGAATGTCACATTTAGTTGCATGCTTTATCTCTAGAAGGATCTACATTAAATACTCTAATCTATGTTACTCTGAGACCACACAGCAACCATGCAGGAACAAAATAAAACAAACATGTCACAGTTTTGTTTGAAAGATAAGTGGATGTTTGCAGTCAGAGAAGCATGCTTAAAAACCAATGGAGGATGTATAATTAGAGTTAGGATCAAATGTTCAAAAAGCAGGTTACCTGTGTGCGAGGAGTATATCTTTTCTTCTGCGCCTGTCTCCAAATGGTTGCACAAAAGAACACATAGACAGCCCTTTTACACAAATTTGCAAGAGCTTTTGTCCATGGCTTGCCCTTGCCCTTATTTTACTTTCTCATAACAGCACAGTGCGTCTTCAGCATACCTCTAAGTGTTTCTCCTCATTGGGATACGTGTCCACAAACACACCCAAGCCAGTGAAGTTGTCCATATTTCCAAATACAGGACCTGTAAAAGAACAAGAAGACAGAGAGTTAACAATATACAAAAATGTGTTTCTTATAAGATGAGAAGGTGAGGTAAATAATTTGTCCTATAAGTGTTTACCTTTCTGCATACGTTCCTTAGTGTACCAAATGGCCAAACCGTCACCATTCAGGTTCTTCTTTCCTTGCCCATGGATCTTAAAGTGCACTTGCATCTCCCAGTCCTTTAGATGGCAAGGCTAGATAAACACACAATTTCGATAAAGCCACTGAAACACATTGTGTTTCCAGCATCTAGGCAATAAACATCTGAGAGGACAATAAGAGTTGTGGCAGGCCCAAGCAAAACTTGATGAGGTCAGGGCAACCACAAATGAAACTTGAAAACAACTAAACATCTCAGGTAGACATATTTTAGTCCAGTAAGATCATAAATTGATGGTAAGCAGCTGATTCACTTTGGCCCTCAGAAGAAAAATAAAGTATAACTTTCAAGTCTTTTGTCAGGGTGGGTGACATTTGTGTCAGCATATTTGATTTATGAGGCTTCCACCATACCCAATCACACAATCGTGGGCAGCAGATGATAAGAGCGTTTTGTTGTCATTTTGGTAAGTGCAAGTTAAGATCAAACGGAGCTGCAGCAAAAAATATGATATATCAATGTGTCGGCTAAAACCATTCTATTTTAACCTGAATCTGAAATGGCATATCATAAGCCAGCAGTGCTACAGTTTATCAGTACCAGGATTTGGAATACTCACAATGCGGCCCCATACTGCCCCCTGCCTGCTCTGCATGTCAGGTGTGAGGCGCACCTGGTCGGTGGTTACCATGGCATCCCCCATCAGCTCCCAGTGGGAGGAGCCTAAGGAACCCACACCTGAAAACACAAAAAGCACCATCAGCAAGAGAAAACCTCACACAGCACAACAGAGCTCCTTGAGTCAAACGTTAAAACGGCTCTGCTTTATTACTAAACAAAACATCTGTTTGAGTGCGGAAAAAGTACAAAGACAAGCCCTCAAGCAAAAGGTCTGAAAGGAAGCACAATGTAAAGTAGGCTATTAAATATGGGAGTCTATATTTAACAGGGCTTGTTTGGCTGAGTAGTATAAGATACATTTGATGAATGACAACGTTAAAAGACATATCAAACCAAAAGAGCGTAACAGCATAGACACATAAAAACATAAGTAATGTAATGATCGCTATATGAATTATTCTGGAAACGTCTGTCGCCCCTCAGCTAGTAATCGCATCCCTTAACGGGGTAACGTTAACGGGTAGCGGTACCTTGGTACGGCTTGGAAAGGGAATACTCCCGCTTCAAAAACTCCTCCATTTCGTGATCATCATCGGCACAACACCAGCTCGCAGTAAGAATAAGAAAAGCTAAAGTCAAGTATGAGTTAAAAGGCATTATTTTCCGTCTGAATGGTGTTTTGGATTCCCTGTAACGATGGTCCAAGCGTACGGCAGCCATCGTAAGTCAAAACTCATCCCACTAAATCGTCATCTTCCTTCCCATTGGTTTACTGTTTTGCATGGCTTGACACCATTGGTATGTTTGATTGTCAATCAGAATGGACGCTTTTAATTGGATGTAGGCGTACTGTACGGTTGCTTTAGGTTATGTCAATGTAAAATCAATTATTACATTGGATGTGGACAACTGTCGGCAGCAGAGCAGTAATGACCTATTAATAATCTAAAATAATAATCCTAATCATAGTAATCCAGGTATTCTTGGGGAAAGCTGGACAGTGCAGAATTTATATGTGATTGCAGTTTCTCTACATACGTTCCTGTCACATTCATGGTCCTGCACTTGCTTTCAAGTACTTTCACATTAAATGAATGAATGAAATGCAGTTTATAAATAACTGTTATGTTCCTTTGGCCTTAAATTACACCTCTTCTTTCATCCCTGGATAATCCATCTGCCTAATTGTTGTAATTCTGAAACCAAAGCTGGAGCTGCAGAATGACATCATTTTTAAACAGTACGTTTGCTGCTGTGACATTGTTAACATGTCAAAATGTATTTTTCAATACTACATCACCTGTACCATCTATTGAGGTGCCACCTTTTTTTGCTTTATGTTTCATCATATAAACTTTACCAACAGCTATGTGTGCTTCTGACACCCGATTGGACTGAATGAGTGTGTTGCCAACTAAGAAAACTAACAATGCTCTGTGATGTTCCAAAGCTTCCACTGTGAGATAGTCCTCTCCCAACCTCTTTGACTTTGACTCTCTCTGTGACCTGTCTTTCCACTGAGCGCTTGTCAGCTACTAAGCTTACACTACACCCACATGCAGGGCAGAGATCACCCACATGCAGGACCCCGGGCAAAATTGAACTGTATTGATCCTCACTCTTTGCAATGTGCATGTCTTGTACTGTGTAAGTATCCATCAAGCACGAACACACAAGAGGAAACTACAGATAGCAGCTTCATTATATTTTCCCCATAGTCCCAGAAACCCACCAGGACACTACTCATGCTGCTGGAATAGTACCCCTCCCCAGACTTGCTGTGTAACCTTATAGATTGTCTGTGGTAATTTGATTAAACGCTTTATTCGGAAATATGTACCATAAAAGTGCTATATCAAAATTAAACAAGGCACTGCAACTAGACATGGCCTCACCGAAGAAGCAAAATTTAAAAAACACATTATTAATTTTCTGATTTTCCTTTTTTCTTAAATGAATAGCTAATTTATTTTAAAAAACCTAAAAAGACACAAATGATATAAAAAAAGGCATCATTAGATTGTAAAATGTTTTAAGTGTTACTACACACATAAACACTAAATGTTTCATTGTCACTGAAAAGGTGGGGTGTGTGATTATTTTACTAATTAATAATGCAGTTTATACCTACCTATATCTTCATTCAATCAAACTAATAATAATTTGAAAATTAGTACAATTATTTATTAGTTTCCATCCAGAGACATGCAGGCTAGGTTAATTTGTGTCTCCAAAAATTGTCCTTAGGTGTGAATGTGAGTGGTTGTCTATGTGTGGCCCTGCGATGGACTGGTGACCTGTCCAGGGTGTACCCTGCCTTTTGCCCAATGTAAGCTGGGATAGGCTCCAGGGCCCCCGCGACCCTGTATGCAGGATAAGCGGTTGACGATGGATGGATGGATGGATAAATTCAAATTCCGGGTATATTTGGGAAATGTTTGCATAGTGTTTTTGACTTAGTGTTTTATATTTAGGGCATGAGGTTAGAAAGTGCAGCTCTGTCTCTACCTGTTCCGTGTCCCACTGGGAGCAGAGTCTCTCCTTCTGTGGTAGCCAGCTCTGTCTGTAGCGAACCTTTTCTATGGCCAGGCTGTGTTCACTCAGTCTGTATGTTGTCAACATTTTTCTTATTTTAGGACATTTTATTGTGCTCAGGTAATTTGCCAGTGTGAATTCTCTTTTTAGGGTCAGATAACAATGGAATTTACTTTGTATTTTGGTCGTTTCCTTCCAGTATTCAATCTATTTTTCTTTCTGCTTGCTGATAATTTGGTTTGGTCTGCTTGAGTTAGCGTTGCTGTCCTGAGGCTGTTGGAGACTTTTTACTGCAGAGAGCCTCAGGACCGGCTGGCTGAGGGGACTCTTCTCTGGTTTCAGCTCCTGGTATGTTAGGGCTTTGTAATGGTATGTCTGGGGGTTAACTGATTTCAAGTGATTGAAAATTTAATTTATCTTTTCTGTATTTTTAGTAAGATGGGGTATTGGTCGAGCTCTGCTCTGCACAGATTATTTGGTGTTTTTCTCTGCACCTGCAGGATGCTCTTACAAAATTCGGTATGGAAAGATTCTATGATTGTTTTGTCCCATTTCTGAAATTCATTATTATGTTTTGGCCCTGAAATTTCGCTGACATATAGAATAGTTTGTTCTAGTACCAACTGGAAAATTTTAAGCCAGATTTCAATTGGCATATAGATTTTAATGTTTCTTTTAATTGCATAGAAAGCTCTTCTTGCTTTGTCCCTCAGATCTTTCACAGCCATGTTGAGGTTTCCTTGTGTATGTAATGTTGAGGCCAAGGTAAGTGTAGTCTTTTGTAAGTTGTAATTCAGTGGTGTCTAAATCGAAATTGTGTGAAACCAGACTTCTGTATTGTTTCTGAAAGATCACTATCTTAGTCTTTGCTGTCAGGCCCAGGTCTGACAAAATCTCTGCAGGAGCTTAAGGTGCAGCTGCAAACCTTCTTTAGTAGGTGAAAGCAACACTAAATCATCTGTCCATATCCTTTAACAGCCTAACCAAATACTGTATTAACACGAGTGTAGCCGCGGGGTTGAGATGTTTTTGCTGCCAGTTGGACGCTGTAGTTGTGATCACGCCCCCTTCACTGCCCCTGCTGTCTGTCGGGTTTTCTACACTCCACTCAGCAAGTTCACGTAACATTAGTACAGCCATAAGGGGATGGAGTAAAAGCAGGAAGGCATGGATCCCGCGGTAGAAAAAACAAGCAAAACGGTCGACATTTATCGTGATACATGGGTACGCTTCTTAGGTATGTATTGTAATATTTTCCATTTATTGTGTTCCATGAACATACTGTAACGAGTGTAGAGAGCTAACTTACGTTCACATCAACGACCCTGGAGCTGTGCTTTAGCTAGCTAAAGGTTAGCATAGCTGGCTAACTAACTACTCTGTTAAAATTCTATTTATAGCAAAGTTGGCTGTTGAAGGACATTTTGTTACCACGGGGCGTAATGGACGACGTCCAAGAGTAGACAACATGCCGTTGTTCGTGCTTTGTTTCCACACAACGTGTTTAACTCAGGTTTAACTGTTACCTACTGCGTTAGGGCTGTCTGTAAAGGTAATAGTTGTGATCCCGCAAGTTGAGGCAGTGACTCACCAACCGCAAAGAAACGCCCATAGGTATAATAAACAGACTGAAAACGGTGGCTGATATAACTTACTATCAGTGCTTGGTTTCCTTGCTGTCCTCTAATTGAAACATGTCATTGGTTACACTATCACCCAATGAGCGGCTGGCTGAGAGGGGCATGCACAGAAATAAAAGCTGAAGGACATTCATACTGCAGCAGTGCCCCGTGGTGAACAAGCCTAAATCTCCTGCTCTTCCACAGCTTACATTGGCCATCAGTGATCATGTAATATCACGTGAAACGGTTTATCCTCTCTATAAAATCATAATTTGCTCACATCTTTAATCCTGTCGTGCAGTTAAATATCTCTATCTCGACTCTGACAAGCATGTAGGCTAAACAGAAATGTTAGTGTTTCTACATCAGTTTCTAATATTTGGGTGATTGCAGTCTGAATGTAAGCCATTCTTTTAATAAACTTGTGAGA
Source organism: Lepomis gibbosus (assembly GCA_029875015.1). NCBI lineage: Eukaryota > Metazoa > Chordata > Actinopteri > Centrarchiformes > Centrarchidae > Lepomis > Lepomis gibbosus. Next base: position 8,888 of record JAPMOB010210183.1, on the reverse strand, counting down.
CTTTCAAAGAATTTCAAAGGTTTAGTGCAATTTATGGACAAAAGTGGATAGGCTTTTTTAAATGGAAAATTGGCTTTTTACTCTAATGTAGCATTTTGTCTTTACGAGACATTTTTAGACATTTTATATTAATATAATAGTAAATGGTTACTTACATCTCATGCCTCTCTACATCTAGCCAATAATTCATTTTTTCTCATTGCTCATAATGCTAGCATGTCTGGAAAATATACTGCTGTGGAAAAACTGATAGTGGTTATGCAACAAAGACTGGATTTAACTAAAATGTGGCTATATTAACCAATGAAAAAGCAGGAAAATCAAGAAATAACCTTTGTCAAGTTCTGATGTCATTGTACCCATCAGCTGTATCATATTTACTGACACTGACATTTTGAACACCCTAACATAATGTAAGTGTGCCCACCAGCCTAATGGGTCTAAAAGCCCTATTTAGACCTAATGTTTTTGGTAGAACTATACAGCAGGTGAATTGTTGATGGATAACATTAGAGAGATAGATAGGATTGCCTGATGTCCTTCTAGTTTCTTTCAAGGTGATTTAGTAGTCTGGGTCTCTTTCAAAATCTACTAATGGTAAATAATACTGTAGAAGTGACAAGATATGTATATTTTCATGTGGTTGTTGAACAGACAGTTCTCTTTTTGTCACGCCTACCCCCCCACCCTGCTCTCTCTTTCAGAGCACTCATGCTCCGGTCAAATAGTGAATCACAAAGGGTAATCTGAAGCCTTTGCTCACAGGTCAGAATTGGACCCTAGCGTATTATACCAGGGAATGGCATATTTTATTATCAATTGCCCTGAGGGAACATAATCTTATCTGGACTCTGATTGTCATCATGTTTTAAACTAGAATGGCTCTTTTCACCTAGTGCTCACAAGAGCTTTTGGAGCTCCAGATCTACTTATCACAGTAGGAAAAGGGCAGGTGTTAAGAGTAGCATTAACAATTGCTCAGTTCCATTCAATTGTAAGTTATGGCAGTGTGACCGTGAGCTAGCATGCACAATAATCAGGATCCTGAAACTGAAGCAGCGGAGTGGAATTCAGCTTTTCGTCCTGTGACATGTCAAACTGTCCTCTGTGTAAAAGGCCTATATCGACATGTAGGGATATGAGAAACAGCTATTGGGCTCTAATCTTTTTTTCGCTTTTCAGTTTTCATTATTTTAGATTCTAAAACACGAAGAGGGCATCATATCTAAGTTGATATTTTTACTGTACTACTTCCCTTTCACAGGTTTTAGGACTTTGCACAGTGCAAGCTTTATCTCAACTACTAGTCCTTTTTCTGTAAAGAACTGTGATGCAAGAACATATTGCTTATATTGCCTCCATCTGAGATACACATATTTTCTTGATCGAAATGTTGGGTTTTCTTCAAACAGCCACTAAATGTTACACAAACTCAAATTTGGAATTATAAGCACTTATTCCACCTGTGATTTTTGTTTTGATGTGGAACCATTTCTTCTCTCTATTTCTCCTGAGACATAAAGTGTGCTGAATATGTCCTTGTGGTTTTAGGCCGTGCCAACTTTGGAGTTCATAATTGCTCAGTCCTAAATATGACTGACAGCGATTTTGTTTTTCAGTTTAAAGGGTTTGATGTACTCTTTGACAAACACTTACCAAAGCTGTCATGTGATTTGCTTTCTTACTTTAGCTGCTGAAGCATGATTCATTCCTGCATCTCATACTGAAGGCTGAATGACATTCTTAAAGCAAACGTTGAGTAAGGACTAAAATCTGTTGAGACAGGGAGAACTCACAATGTGAAATGTGAAATATGAAAATGTCTGTTTTGCATTCAAGTCAATAACAATCTGTAAATACTACGTGAAACTTTTTGGACAGTAGGGATGCACCCATCCAGCCTTTTCTGTTCAATACCAATACCTCAGTATTGGATTGGTGCAGCCTTCCCTCAGTAAAATTTACTGAAGAGCAGGGCTGGATTAGGACAGTAGTTCAGATTCTGACTGCAGCAGAGGCCACACTGCACAGGTTGACTGTAAGAGCAGTAATAACTATGATGTAAACATTGCATGACTCAATGTTTACATTTCAAATTGTATTGTAATTGTATTGTAATATATTATGTGTAAACTATGATAGCACCATTTGTTCATTTCAAGCCCCTAATGAGGCTGCAGCAGGAGATTTTAATCATCCAAATTGTGATTATTTTAGTTGACGCATAAGATAAAAATCTTTGGTGTTTTGATAATCCACTAAGTAGTTATGAGGATTAATTACATTTAAATTGAAATCTATAATCTGGATCTTCACTCAAACCTGATTTGATTGCCTCAAGTGGAGAATAAAGACTTAGAAGCTTACACATTTGATGTGTTTATCAAGCCAAGTCCAACTGTGTACTGCACTGACAATGGTGGTTCCTTTTCTTTTGTTTACACTGGCTGTCTAAGTGTTTCATTGGCTGTGACATGATTGCTTAGAAAGTAAGTGCCTTCCTCAGCACAGTAAAGTGTAGTCTTTGCACAGCAGCCACCGTTGTGCCAGGAGGTCCACAGGAGACAAACAGCAGAATTTGACTTCATCACACTCTGATAGTTCTGTCGTCATTGAACCAAAGATAATAACTTTGTGTGTGACAAGCTAATTTCACTGAGTGACTTTCATGTTCTGTTTCATATGGCACAGGTGACTTCTTTATAAGAGATCAAGGGTGTTTGAGTCATTCAACCCTTGTGAAATGGGCATTGCATCAATTTCCAAATGTTGCTCTCCATTTCCACAATGTCACTGATAAAGCTGAGATTTATTAGCCTCTTGTATGTTTCGGGACATATGTACTGGAATTAGGAGACGCTAATACATCATCATCTTCATTTCATCCTAAGAGTGCTCCCAGATGTGACATCACTGAAAAAGGCTTTTGAATATTTAATGCAATGCCTAGCCACCGACTAATGATTTTTTTTTTTTTAGACCTGAGGCCTAGCACCTTTTAGTGGAGTGGCTAACTAAGGTTATAATACATTTAGAGGAGACAAAGAAGGTTAAAATTTTATCTGCAAGTATTTATGTGTGCCCACAGGCTATGCCAATGAGGTCGGCGAGGCTTTTCGGGCTCTGGTGCCAGTGAGTTTTGTATGGGGCACCTATGCTGTAGCCACTTTGTACGTTAGTGCTGATGCTGTGGACAAAGGGAAGAAAGCAGCTGTGGTAAGATTTGTGTGTGTTATAGTCATTAATAATCATATTGGTCATTCTCTTATTATGTAATGAGAAAGGTTTATAAATATATATCAGGTCAACATTGTCTTAGATCACTGGTTCATATTATAATACAATATTTCTGCTACACAAAGTAATTTTTTCAGACATTTTTCTAATTTTAGGTGGGGAAGGGGATTACGGTAGTAATCTTTAATCATTGCCATTGACAGCAATATTGCCCAGCACCATTGCTTTAAAACTTTCTCTGTGTGTCATCAGCTTTAGGTTGAACTGCTCACAACAACTGGTTGACATATAGTGACAAACAGTTGCAAGTAGACATTATTTTTTATGTTTTGTTCTGTGGGGTCAGAAGTCAAAAGGGTTGGGGGACCACTGTCTGATGATCAAAGAAAACGCTGAATAACAAAGCTTGAACTGAGACACTAGAATTTCAGGTCCAAATTATGATTAACCTTTTATATTATTTTGTGAATCCTCTGTGTTTGAAACCCTCATTTTTTGATCATCTTTCCCTCAAGGCCCATGGGGACAACCCAGGGAAGACGACACGGGTAGCGGTGGCAGTGGTGGACACGTTTGTGTGGCAGGCCCTTGCCTCTGTGATGATCCCGGGCTTCACCATTAACCGTGTGTGTGCTGCATCACTCTACCTGCTGGGCAGAACCACCAAGTGGCCCCTGCCCGTGCGCAAGTGGACCACCACAGCTATAGGCCTCTCTACAATCCCCTTCATCATCACTCCTATAGACAGGTTAGCACAGGTGTATTCGTTTCTTTGTATGCATGTGGAATATATAAATTGGCTATTATGAAAGATTTGAATTTAAAGGTTGGGCTGCTCACACATGATTAGCAGGTAGCAAAATCAGTGCTGACAGCTCAGTTCAACAATGATATGTTGTTATGTAATTTATCTACTCTAACCAATGTGAAAGGTTACCTCTGGTGAGATCCTATATTTTTATTATTGTCAACAAACCACATTAAAAAAGTATTGTCTGTGTATTCAAGGCCTAATATAGCTCATTGTTGTCCAAAAATGAATAAAAACGCATTAAAGAGTCCCAGTGTTGTACTAGTTTACTTGTTACTTGAATACCATAATTATTGTTCACTGAAGTCAATCCCAAAACTCACAAGAGCACTAAATATGTATTAATCCGCAGCTGAGAATAGTCCCCACTATTTGCTCCTGTTTGAGTAATGTTTGCTACAGTGCACAGCTGTTTTAGGAAATGACTGAGTCGACGTGACAGTTCGGTGACAGGGGGTCACACACTACACAAGCTGACAGCGACTCTGTCACCCGACGCTGGTCTTCAAAACACCTTTTGTGAAGAAAACACACGTGAAATGTGAAACGGGAAATGACGCGAACCTACACACGGAACAGCTGTTTGTTTTTATAAAGATAGCAATTATAAAGACAAAAAATCTGTGTGAAAGAATGGATTAGCATACTCAGGTAGCAGGGATTGTCTGTGCTACAGAGAGAGCTGAAAGTGTTTTGCGATGAAAAAGTAGCTGCCTGTTCTGCCAGCAGCCTGCTCTCATTGGCTGTATGTGGATGTCGAGTCGGCCGACTCCGCCAGATATTTGGCATGCTAGATATCTGGCAGACGTAGGCGATGTGTCAGAAATGTGTTGATGGGGATGTTTTAATGTGTCATTGAGTAGTTCCGACATAACGACTGGTGACCGCTGATCAACTGCTGATTTACCCCTGATCACAATCTGACGGTCGCCGAGCAGCAAATCTCGCTAAAAATCATGTAGTGTGAACTAGGCATTAAGCGACAAAACAGTCAAGCCACTATTGTAAACCAATGGAGATGCTGCACAAAGAGCTTCCTGCTAAAGAGGCAGTTTTCACAAATCATTTCTGCTTTTACAAAATATGTGTCAAACATCACAATGTTTCTGCTTTCTGTACCCTGTAGGTCAGTGGATTTTCTGCTGGACTCAAGCCTTCGGAAGGTCTACGGTGAGGGAGAGAAGCACAAATAAGGAGGGACAGGTCCAGTCCAGTCTACATAGACCTGTTCTGGTTATCCACCACTGTAAAACCCTAAAGAAGTGTGAAGAAGAATTTCATGGAGCAAGATTCTAAAGTTAGTCAAAGATACATATAATAAAACTGATTTTATTTCAGAATTAAAAACAACATACCATTAACCTCTCAGGGCAATCTAGGTAGGGACACCAAAACATGTTTTCACAGGAATGTAACGGTATGAAAAATATAAAAATATTCCACTTGACACAGTGAAATCCTGCTTCTTAAAGTACTTCAGCAGGGATACAGTGTACTATTATACTATTATATTCCTGTGATCCTCTTTACAGAAAAAACCTCCAGGGTTTCCCTCATGTTTTAGAGTTGTGAGCTGTGGCTCACCTCACGTCCAGATGTCAAGGAGATTAAATACAAATCCACACTTTCTTTGTTTATTAGCCATATTCAGTGGTATTGTAATGACAGGCCAGAAAACCAGTTTGCCATAATGTACCTCTTAGTCCTTACATACTTACAATTTGTCTTTTTTTGTGTTTCTTTCTGAAAACAAAGATGTCTATTACTTGGAATAGATGTTTCAAGAAGTTTCTTCTGATGCACTTTTCCATGGTTTCATTCTACCTTATTACAGGTCATGGGAGCAAAAGTTTCCACTTGGAGCATTTTTACACCATGGTTACAATCTGTATTATTCTGTGTTCTTTTAAACTAAGAATATGTGTAGTAACATCAACTAGTACTTGCTCAGTGAACCTCACAAGTATTTGAATTTTTTCTCACCAATATCTAAACTGCTGGTCAGCAGGTTTGTAGTCAGACAATCTCAATGTACAATATTGTAACTTCTTAAGTCTGAATGCCAGACATCTGTAAGTCATGGAAAATGGTCTTATTAGCATCAGGACTCAAGTTGTTTTGACTCCACTCAAGATGAATCTGAGACAGTATGATATAAGTATACAATTGGGGGTAAATTACAGCTGAAAAAAAATTTACCCATCATATTCTGAAATATCTACCAGGCCAGCTTCAAGCTTTGGGTGTACACTTTTAACATGTTTTCCTCCTCGATGCAAAAGAGCAGAGATTTCCATCCAGTACAATAAATTTTGGGTTGAACTTCTCAAATACTTGTGGCGGTCATTGTCGCACCTATGCAGAAAATTATTATATTATGAATTAGTATATATTTTAAAATTTATAAATACTGTATGTCTGCATTCTTCAGTGCTTTTCTTTGAGTCGCCAAGTCATACTGTATCTGCTGCTGAACTATGCAAGAGAAACACATTGGGTACATACTAGAGCGTCACAAACTATAGGGATCGTTCTCCCACTTCACAATCATCTATGTGGTTACATAATGTTAAAATGGCGTGAAATAAGAAGGGAAGTCTTAAAATGTGGATGCGCTGTCACTAAGACAAAGAGGATCATAGTGTATTGGAATGGTTATCATTGCGAGTTATTGTGTCGATTTAGAATATTTGTGTCACATTATATTCTCATTGCAATGAAGGATGTGGTTCACTTTGTCATGGAAGTAGATGCTGAAAGAGATTGTGAAAACCAGATAAGGTCACAGTGCCACTAATACAGCACTTGATTTTTTTTATTGGATTCAAACACGTGCTCAAGGCTCCAGTGTGTGCTGTTATGGATGTTTTCATTCACTGAAGCATAGAGCTTCCTGTTACCTTGTGTGAATGTAAGGGTACAGACGTTTTCCACATAAGACAATTTAGACTCTCAGACATTTAACTTTGAGCAGGAAAAGCAGATGTGTAAATAACAAATGCGCCAAAGTCAGAAGTGTGCACATAGTTTTAATGTCCCAGTAAGCTATGCCACTGGCAAATAGAGCATATAACATGCCCCTGGAACTGGGACACTTAAACATAATGCCCCGTAATTAATGTTATTAAGTACACCTGTACTTTTTCTGCTGTGACATGTCAAAATGTCTGCACTGAAAAAAAGCATATTGGTGCATCACTAGGGAAAATCTATATATTCATATAAACTTTTTAACATTTACATTGTACACATAACTTCATTGTGTTTTTATTGTTGTGTGCTGCGAATGAAAAGGACTTAGGGTTTACTTTTTTGAAATTTTTAACATTTTTTTATGTGGCGGTGTGTTCGGAAGTGGGTTTTATGAGTCACATTTTCAGCCTTAACTGAAAAAAAAGTCAAACCTCAGACTTTGTTCTGTGTACTGTAGCTCACAAGGTGGAGATCAGTGGCACTGGAGAAAAAAAATCACCTTGTGAATCTGAAGTGAAATAAATGATGCAATGACAAGTGTGTGCAATTCTTCTTTCAAACATCACAAAACACAGTATAAAATACCATTTGTCTGTTTCATTGATGAATGGTAAAACAGTTATGTATCAAGCCCTTGTAAAGTTGTTTTTTGAATCAGTTCTGCAGTTATCCTTTTACTACACAAATACTGATTGACAGCTGAGTTCTGCGAAAATATTTCAGCATTGTCTAAAAACAATCTGCATAAAAGCTTTCCTATAAGACACCTTTCTGCAGTGTGATTTCTAGTGGCAGCATATCAACTTGTTCTTTGTGCAGGCACAGTTTCCACTTCCTGAGTAATCAACCTTCAGATGAGAGAGGTGTAACTCAAGGGATGGTTTAACCAATCAAATAGAAGCACTCCAAAGCACATTAGACCAGACGCCATGCAGTAATTTATCTTGATTGAGTCAGGAGGCACAGCTGATACCAATTCTAGAGATGAAGTGGCCACATAAAGGCTAAGGTTGGCCAGGCATTGGTAGACACAGACATGTTTGTTCTTAATTTTGTGTTCTTGGCTCTTTTGGCCCCATCAACTGGTCAGTCAGGTAAGAAGAAAAGTATTATTTTAATCTTGTCGTGGCTGAAGGTTTGATCAATTTGGTTAAAAAATAAATATGAAGCATTCTGCTGAATTTACTACACGTATTTGTTCCACGCTCATTACCATTTACAGGCATTCCTCAAGACATCCAGGGCCAATGGATTATGAGTAATGAGGATTTACAATACAAAGACACTCGTGGACTACCAGTAGAAAAGAAGATATGGCCTGAGAGCCCAATGGAAGATGTTTTTGAGCTGGTGACAGTGGGGAAGCAGAACGTGCTGATCACTTCAGAACCATATGTTTTGAAAGAACAAGGTGGTTAGTAACAATAGTGCATTTATAATCCAGAGCATCGTGACTGTCCAATAGCGTTCATCATAGTCTTTGTTCAAACTGCCCATTCCAGACTACACTATACACTAAATGCTTGGTTTCTTATTTCCTGTTAGATTCAGACAAAGGAGAAGAATCAGCAGTGTGGAAGATCATCCTGGTTGCAGCCATCTTGCTAGTGACTCTAGTGGGATCTGTGAGCATGGCCTACTACTTGTGTATCTGGAGAGGAGGCAGGATTCACTATCAACCTCAGAAGGAGGGCTATGCTTAAAATAAAGTGAGCTTCTATGGAGAAACCATTCTCAAGTGTCTCTACTTTGTTAATCATTTGTCCAATACGGGGCTGTCTGAGTCAACGGGATTTGACATCTTTACAATCGGGTCCTCTAACAAGGAAGTCAGTTAGTACAATGGACATTGGTTTTGTTTTTTCTG
>JAPMOB010210174.1:0-17397 GCA_029875015.1 Lepomis gibbosus | reverse complement strand
TCTTTACTTACTGCACACACACACCCCTTTCCACCCCAAAGCCAAAGCACACAAATACTGTAACTCAGGTCAACCTATCATAGCCTCGATGCTTCAGATGTGGACCTCCCCTATGTTGTTGTTCTCAGGTGGTATATTCTTAGCAGCCTCCTTGACCCCGCCCGTGACCCCGTTCAACCCTAATTTTCTTCCTTGGAGCTCCAGCTCCAGGTTGACACAATTTTGGATCATCTCGTCACGGCTTTTAAAAGCTTTCCTTCCCAAAAGTGGAGGTGTCACCGGGGTCACGGTGTAATCCTGCCTCCTTGTTATGCACTCCTTCACAGCTTTTGAAAACAGGTAGAACAGCTCCACCAGGCTGAGGATGAGGGAGACAATTGCTGTCACCAGCATGAACCAGATGATGACTGATTTCTCTGTGGGCCTGGACAGGAAGCAGTCCACTTTGTGAGGGCAAGGTGAGGTGGCGCAGACATAACGAGGCTGGAGTGTGAAACCGTAAAGAAAGTACTGACCCCCGATGAACAAAACCTCCAGGACAATCTTGGCCAGAAGATGGAGGATGTAACTGCGAAGGACACTGCCTCGGATGCTGATCTTGCCAGTGATCTTGGTATACTTGGGAACTTTGTAGGCCCTCCTTAGGAACAGAGTGGCCTGGTCATCCAAATCAGCATGCTTCTTCATCCTCTCCTTCACCTTGGATTGGAAGGACAAGAAAATAGTTAGGCATCTTCCAGTAAGCTGAAAAAGACAGATTCAGAGGCGGTGCAGATGTATTCAAAGTAATTTGGTAAAAGAAGCAAGATGGATGCAATACCACTGCCAGTCTGCAGTGTGAAGTTCAGGAATTTATAAGATATAAAGTCCCAACAGTTTTGCCAAAATATGTCAACAATTATTGGTATTGTGCTGTCACCCTCCTTTAAATGTTGAAGCACTGGAAGTTGTGTTTTTAGATACATTTTGGAAAAAATATGAGTATAATATAAAATAGGAGGGCAACATGAGCATATGGATGATCAACAGATAGTTGATTAAACTGGAGGAATAGTTTCAGAAGTTTTTATGGAAGTGTTGATACTTTATTCTGCTGTAGTAGAGTACTGTAGAACTGTAGTAAAGTACTGTAGCTTTAAAGCTGCAATAATCAATAAATCTATTTGCACAGTGACAGATCCACTGCCACCATATCTCACCAGCTAACACTGTGGTTATGCGTTAAGAGACTATTGTGCACTTTCACAAGACATAGAAAAACGTTAGCATTCATTTTGTGTTCTGTTTGTGGCCACATAAATCTCACTCTTCTTTTAACTTTGGCTTAGTCTGCAATAATTCTGTGACAAATATCTGTGTCTTTAGCTGCTAGATGCTCCACATCCTTCACCGCTAAAGCTAACGTTTGTACGGGAAAGGAAGTATATAATTGGTTTATCAGAACTTGTTTTCTGGAAACAGCTGCCTAATAGGACTGATGAGAGTGGCCCACTTAGACTCAACCATACAGTAAATATGTGAGGTAAAATTAGCTAAAGCATTTGAGTAGCAGATTTGGTAATAATTCTCTTTGGGTTTGGCACTACGAGAAGCTAAGATAAGCTTTTATAGATCCCCAGAGGGGGAAATTAAGGTGCTGCAGCATCACAAGGATATAAATAAGTATAGATGAATGAGAAATGAAAAATAAAAGAATATATAATTATAGCAGTATATACATGTATTTAAAGTAATTATGTAAGTCCTGTCTACTGTGAAGTGACACAGGGATGTCATTTCATAAATATTGATATTTTTTTTTATTATTTTTTTTATTTTTATTTAACCTTTATTTATCCAGGTAAACTGTTTGAGAACCACTTCTCATTTACAAACATGACCTGGAAAGTATTATGGGCCCTGAAGTCTGTACACAGCATTATTTATTTGTAGCATCAATCTAAAGCCACATTTTGCATATTTTACTGCCCACTGGAGTGACACACCTTCTTCTCAATGTGGATCACATGAAGTACGTGACCGAGGTACAGAAGCTTCGGAGTCGCTATAGCAATAATCTGGAGGGTCCAAAAGCGAACATGAGAGATGGGGAAGGCTTTGTCGTAGCAGACATTCTCACAGCCAGGCTGTTGAGTGTTACAGACAAAGTCAGATTGCTCATCGCCCCACACCTAGACAAGATTAGAGGAAAGAGATGGTAGGAACAATGTTCAATGCTCAAAATGATCATGAAAATCATGTGCTGGCATTTCTGCCTTTTGAAGCACTACTCATTGGAGGTTTGAGACATTCCCAATCCAGAGACCTGTTGATACTGTCCCAACTATTACACCCCTTTAATACTAGCACAGTTATTTCACCTACATTGTTGCTAATCATGGGCTCCCTGCGAAGTATGTTTAAAAGGGTGAATATGTGACCAGACCTTCTCAGCGCCGGTGCGCAGGACCAGGATGCGGAACACAAACAGCACGGTGAGCCAGACCTTTCCGATCACTGTGGAGTGGCTCTGCACTTTATCCAAAAGGCGGCCCAGCAGATCCCATTCGCCCATGTCAGTCGCCAGTTGTCCTTTCTGTGTGAGGACAAAAACAATCCATTAAGACTCACAAACAGAAAGTGTCGTCTAATACAATGACCTCTGAAGGTATCTTTGTGTTATTTAAGAAGTATTTACACCCCTTGATTGGACCTGTTATTTTTCACTTTGCTGTTAAATGAAAGGTCTTACAGAAATCACTGTGGGTGTAAAAGTCAGACTCTCTCACAAGGCCAAACTCTATCATTTCTGGCAGGCCTGTGAGTCTGCTGATAGAAGCCACAGCTGCTGATGCTCCAAAACATAAGCGACTTATCTGCTGAAAACCAAGACATTAACCTTGGTTCATACCAAACACTGCAAATCTTAATTCAGAGAATGTGAGACAGTAGCTCAAATAATGATGTACAAATACAGATGAACTCCCTAAGGCTGCTATAAGTTTATGGTGTAGGCATTTAAAAATATTTATATTTATGTATTGATTGAGTTTCTTTTACATAATAAAACATTAATTCAGAATTTTAGAAATTATTTCTCTTTTATGGTTAATGCATAGGGCTCCCCCCTATGTTTTATTGATTTTACTGTTGATTTAGTCAGAATAATATTTTGTAAGTGTTCAAATGTTTGACTAATGGGTAGCTGTTCACATCATATGAATACAATGTTTTTCTTAATTGTCTTTTGAGAATGTAAATTCTTACTACATTAAATTACTTCCCCTTTTGAGCTGTCATTATGCTCTCGCAAGTACAACTGGTATGCATATCTTTTATTTAAAATTGTACAAATATTGCACAGCAGATTACTGTATATCATTAACATAAAACTCCAAAAATAAATCGATTAACTTACACATTTTTCCAGTCCATGTACAGTATAAAATTATTTACCTTATATTAGAGAGAGAACAGATATGTAATTTTTTAAAAATCAACTTACCAGTTAAACAAACTCACAGAGGACAAACGTGGATGAAGACAGCTGTCTTGGGAGGAAGAGAGAAAGAAGAAAGACGAAACTGTCTTTTCATTCTTCCTTTGGCATCTTATCTGGAAGGACACCAGCCTAACTACAACAACTAGCCTCCAAGCTCAACACCAAAAACTAAAAAATGTTACCTACAAACTAGCATGTAACTAACCACACTGTTTTGTCCTGTTACTTGTATTTTATTTCTGTGGCAATTTTGCTTCAATGGGCAGTAGAGACAGAACAGGACAGAGGGAAGCCAGAATCAGGGTTACGGTTAGGGTTTTCTTGATTCTCTTTATTTTATAGCACTTTAGGCTTCATTATTTCTATGAAAAGGAGCTATATAAACGTTAATTATCAAGTGAAATGGAAACATGTCCTTTGGTGAGTCTTTTGAAATAAAGAATTCAATCTAGACGTCTTTTAAGGGTTTTATTCTTTGCAAAGGGTCAGACAAACATACAGAGTGCAAACAGTCTGCAGAGTGTAAGACAAAGAGCCAGTGAAGAAACAGGTGGTGTTATAATGTAAGGGTGTTACACAGCTGTCTTAGGGATGAAGGGAGAAGGGACCAACTGTCCTGAGATGAAGGGCTATCAGGGTCAGTCACATACGAAAACTCTCTAACTCTCATCTTTCCCATGGGAAACTTCATCTAACATAATAAAATGATCAAATACCACACAGTGAAACACTGAAATATAATAATGAAGCATGGTGGGTGAAAAAGTAAACAGAGTAAAATATCAAATTTCCATCACACAAGTGTTACCAAATTTACTTACCTTATGAATTATAGAATTTTCTAAACAACAAACAAAATACCTTCACAACTTTACCTATTTCACACAGACATGAACTACATGCCTTTGAAAAAAATCAGTCTTGACTTTGTAGATTGGCACATATCTGTGGATGATATTTACATATAGAGCATAGTCAAAAATTATGGTAAACATCCCAATTCAGCCCAGGATTGCACTGCAGCATTTATGGCAGACTACACCTCATCAGGTTTACGGACAGGGCTGATCTGAGGGGGGTCACAAGGTAAACTCTGGCAGCCGGCATGGTGTCTGTTCACGGACGTAAATGATTTACACAATCCTGATGTTTTACGAGAAAAACAAAGGGGTTGTGGCCTTCAGGCTATAGATCAGTCAACATTTCATTTACGCTGGAAACCAAACACCTACCAGTAAGATAGAAAACTAATCTTTGAAGACAGACGCTTTTATTTAATCCAGCATTTTTAATAAGATACATATGGCCACCTTCCATTCATTGAAATAAAAAATCCGGACACTATGAGAATGGAGAAATCTTTATTGTGTTTGTGCTATGATGACACATAATATTTAAGTCAACATTTGTAAATTCTGTGCTGTATATGTAAGCAATCACTCAACAAAATATACCTGAATATGTTCACATTACTCACAATATAAATACTTATTTTAGAGCAATATCCACTTATACTAAACTTAGCTCAAATATCTTACAATCTCACTCTTCAGTGCATTTCAAATTCACTCCTGGAGATGCTTTAATCTTATGACAGCAGCTCCACCTAAAGCTATCGTTCCCCATTTACCACCACGCACTTATTTGCTGTCAACACTCTTATCTTTGATCAGACCAAGAAGCCAAATAAGCTAAAAGGCATATTCACATTGCAAGAATGTATTTTGTATTTACATTTGCTTTGGTCACAATTTAGAGTTTGAGCTAAAAATGGCCTTTTCACCTTCAATTATCATGTTGCTTAGATTTGGATTAAACTTAAATTAGTGTTGCATAATATTAAATTTTGAGGATATAATCTAAACTATGATATTAATCTACCTCTAACTTTGAATGATGTTGGGTTTGGTTTTTGGGGTGTTTACATCTGTACTTTGTATGTGTTTCACATGGGTGTAGTAAGCGCTGGTACAAAGCAGGTATAACCAGAAAGAACTGGAAAGTCAAAAGTCAGCACACGAGTCCTTTTCAAAAAAAAAACCCACAGTGACTATCACAGCACACAACACCCAAAAACCTGTAGGATAGAATTAGATTACACAAGATACAGGTTAATGCATTAAAGAGGTCTGTGCCACTGAATGTCAGAATGTATTACCCAAATTCAGATGTGTCTGTGTCTTTATTTCTTCTTTATATTATGATTTTGTTTATTTTATGGTTGTAGATTCCTTTATTATTGCTTTCTTCTTATGTAACGTCGCACCTGCCCGCCGATTTGTAATTATTACCTTACTTCATAATAGTTCAAAGGGTTGAAATGCCCAAGCACCAAACCAAATTATGTCACCGTGTTATTGCTCCAACAATCGTGAGCAAGTTTACAATCTAAACTCAAAGTCAAACCCAGTTTCCCCACCCCATGTCTATTCACCATTAAGACATGTATCATCATGTAGTCTGGTTTCTTTAGTTAAGTTAGAATCTAACTGATTTATCAGCCCATAGTACCAGTAACACAGGAGTTATATTTGTTCATTATTTCAGGTGAATTCCACTGCAACTTTCCTAGAAACTGATACCAAATCAACGAAGGAAAATCTCTTAACTACCAAACCTCAACAGAGCCTCAGAGTTTAAGAAATTTAAACTTATGGCTGAAGAAATAAAAACTCTACATTCACTTCAGTAACAAGTTGATCCAGTAACTGGGTTAAGTTAAGTGAAGGGAGAAGTAAGCTCTTAGCTTGAACTGATGAGCACACGTGAGCCAAGAACCCACATCCACTCTGGAATACATCTCATCAGTCCATACTGCGAAGAAAAACAACAGAGAGAAAGAGATCATCTTACAGAAACATATGTTTTAGATCCTGTTTTCACAAAGGCATGAGATGTATCCAAGATATATGCTTGACAAACATGTAATCTTGTCACCAACTTTCTGATAGTATATATGATAGTATACATGATGACCCATTTTGTGCCAACCTGCAGTGAATGGGGCCAGTAGCCGGTGGTCCTATTAGAGATGCCGAGGGTGGAGATGGCGTGGCGAGAATATACATCTGGCCTTGGTACAAACCAGCCCTCTCTTGATGATTGCTGTCGTCCACTTGAGGCGATCTGGTTACACATACACACATACTGTATATCAAGCACTGACACAGAGGCTGGAAGTGTAATCAGTAAAACACTTAGGTAAATGCACTCAGTTGACAGTTTATTAGATACACCTAGCTAAAATAAATCCTTCATGACGTTTTCTTTGAAATGAGTGTTGTTGAATTCAATTTAATGGTTCTGTAGTTTGTGGTGCAGTTCTTTAGTATTATTTAGCCTACTTCACTAATATGAATGGAGGGACAAATGGTGGTGGATATAATTGAAACACCTCTCTGTATAATGTAATTAAGTTGCGACAGTTGTGAGTGGGGTCGCTGCGACGACCAGCTACATTGAGGGGTACTATGTCTGGAAATAGGAGCATGGCCAAACCGAGTCAAGTCGAGCTGGCACTGGTAACGGAAAAACAACATAATATAGGTCATCGGCACGACAAACTACATCCTCCAAAATGACCACAGAGTTAAATCAACACCTCTCAATTTCAATAAAAAACATTATAATCTTCATAAAGGTACAACTTTAATTTTGTATTGTTGTATTAGACTTCAGAAGTTTTATCTAGGTGTAACTAATAAGCTGGCAGCTGAGTGTAGTATCATAGTACTGTTAGAGTGTATTGCTGTTGTATGCTTGTTAGGGTTAGGTATAGTGTTGAAAACGCATTCTGATACAGGGTGTTAGATAATAAACTGGCAGCTGAGTGTAGTATCTTATTACTGCAGGGAGCACTGGAAAGTACTGCTGATGTAATTCCTGAGTTTCTGCAATGGCACCAAAACCAATACTTTGAGAATATAAACATATTTTTCTGCAAAACTTTCATTACTTTCATTTAACAAAATTACTTTATATAAACAAAGATGTCAAAATTTTGATTTTTAATCACAGAATAAGTAAACAAGATTATGAGCTTTGAAGCCAGCTTTCAGTGCTTGACACATTCTGGTTGGAACACAAAATGTGTTTAGAGTCAGAACCCAGCCCCACTTGTTTAACAGTCATATCAGGAAATCTACCTGGAAAGGAATCAGACTTTGGACAAAGATGCCTTTGCCGCTGTACTCAAGGTGAAGAGCTCTTGAGAAATTATCCAGGTAGCCCTAAAATGTCAGGAGAAAAAAGGGAAAGAGGATTATTGTCAGGAAAGAATAACATGTATATGATTATGTTTTTACTTTGTGGACAGAAGAAGAAGGAATGACAATGGAAAGAGGGAGGCAGTTTGATTTGCTTGTGTTAGCCCCACACATTACCCTCAAACGTGAGTTGGATTTTACTTTTAAAAAGTGCTTTACTCTGCTCAGAGATTCTAGCAATAGCATTAATAGACATTATTTGGAATAGTCATTATTTGTAATATTTATTTACAAGTGGCTTTTAGAGGGCACAGATCTGTATCTTTGTGTATGTGCATCAACAAGAGGCAGATATCCCGTGTGTTTTGTCTCACAGTGAAAGCGGTGAGTGTCACTCTTCCAGGCATGGGTCTGCAGCAAGCACCCAATGATATATTGACCACAGCTCCTCTGCTACGCTCCACCATCCCTGGCAGCACCATCCGGGTCATCAGAGTAGCGACTGCAACGTTCTTGTTCACCAAATCCAACAGGCCCTGCTCAGGCATTTCAATCAGGCTCTGAGGGTAAGCCAAAGACTCTCCCACACAGTTCACCAGGAAGCCAATATCTTTACCCCTCATTGCTTCTTTGATGGGCTTGCTGGCTGCCTGGTCCAGAGAGAAGTCAGCTAGGACGACAACAGTTTCCACTCCGTAGCTCTGGGAGAGGGACGCAGCGGTGTCTCTAACAGAGGTGTGGTCCTGAGTGACAAAAATAATACTGATACCGTGCCTGGCCAACTCCTCCGCATAGGCTTGGGCCACAGGCTCTGATGCACCTGACAGGACAGAAGACAATATTTATCAATGAAAGTCATGCCAGGAAGAAATGGTGATATATAACTGAGAGCTACTGCACAGTAGCATCACTAGGGCCTCAAAATCTCAGATGAATTTTCATTTATTACTGAATAATAAGCTAATAATTAGTTGATTACTAAGAAATTAAACATCAACAATTTTGATCAGTTCACTTAACAAATCCCAAACATCTGCTGGTTCCAGCTACTCAAATGTAAGGAAAATGCGCTTTCTCTGTTTTATATAATTGTAAAATGAATATCTTTTGGACTGCAATTTGAAAATGTCATCCTGGACATTTTTTACTACTTTAAAGTGTCAGAAAAAAGTAAAAAAATATCTCCTTGCAATTTCTTAAAGGCCAAGTTGACATCTTCATACTTCTTGTTTTGTGAGACCAACATGTGCATTCCCAAATATAATTATTTTACAATTATATCAAACAAAGAAACGCAGCAAGTCGTCAAATTTGAGAAGCAGCGAATGTTTGCCATTTTTTGCTTGATCCATCCATCATCAACCGCTTGTTCTGCTTACAGGGCTTTTTGCTTGATAAATAACTTAAACGATGAGTCAATTATAAAAAATTGCTGCCCATTCTTTTTCTGTTGGTCCTAC
The DNA here is from genome assembly GCA_029875015.1 of Lepomis gibbosus. NCBI lineage: Eukaryota > Metazoa > Chordata > Actinopteri > Centrarchiformes > Centrarchidae > Lepomis > Lepomis gibbosus. Next base: position 8,251 of record JAPMOB010210174.1, on the reverse strand, counting down.
TAATTGATTAATTGTTTAAGCTCTAAAGATGACAGCAGCCCTAGTTTTGTAATTAGGTCAGTGTGATCTCACTGAAAGAAGTAAAGTTAACTAAAATAAATGCATACTCTCTTCTCCCCCTCTTGTCACACAGATATACAACATGATGCGCTCTCATTGTTTCTGCTGTGATCACCTGCTAAATCCTTACCATAAATAACAGCCCAGTCACCAAATCTTTGGGTCAGCTTCTTACTTGGGATCATTCTTGGCAGGAAGTGCACCCTGATCAACGTGCAGCAGTCTCTCAGCAGGATTACTGCCCTGCTGGCCGTGTACAGAGCACCGACCAGGGCCAGGGTTTCAAAGTAAAAACTGCACGACCGAGAAATTTCTCTGTACAAAAACTGAAAGCTGTCAACTGCCGCCATAGTCACCACTGTTGATGCTGATGCTAGCTTAGTAGCTAAAGCGTATTCCGAAGATTTAACGTAGTGATTTCAAAACAGTTAACTACTAAGTCAGGCGTGTGAATAAAACATGTCGCTACTCCTACATAGTAAATTTACGATAAATTTCAGGCTTGACAGATAGACGTATTCAGCAGGTAGAGAGGTCTCCTGGTCCAGCACCCGGTAACAGGAGCAAAACATTGAGTCATGTGACAACGTACTTCAAGGGTGCTGCATTCAAGAAAAACCGTCACAGTTTTAAAGCTCGCGAGCAATACTTTATAGAAATATATTAACACTATTAATTGAGAAATTTTGCTGATACGTTAGATAAAACACTCACATCTCGAATTCCTCTGTCATGTTTAATCTTTTGTTCCTCTCATCATGTATATCTTACTCGTGAAACCCATATTTCCGACTCTCAGGGAAGACAGCCTGTAGTCCCATAATGCACCGTACTTTACGCTAAGTGAACGTTTCCATAGAGACGCAGCAATCGGTGGCAAGCGCTCCCCAAAATGCTACCTGGATGAAAAAGTCCCAAAACAAGGTGACAGGTTTGAAATGTGCTGCAAACGACGTCGTTCTGTTTGGGTGTTTGGTTAACCCGCGGGGAGGCTTTAGGTTTTTAGGTCAGCTGCGGTGTCAGTTAAAATTGGGCAGTTTTGCCTTTAGCTAGCATCTTGTACTTAGCAGCAAAGCTAACCAGAGGGAAGCAATTAACTAAACAGGTTTTGACTTTAAAGTAAAAACGTAAATATCACATAATCAGTTTGAGTTAACAGCATACAGTTAATTGTTGCTGTTAAATCTTTATTTCTCTATTTGAGTGGAAACTGCTGTGTGGATCTTATTTTCACTATGAATATTTTTACCAGAAGGATAGGTTTGTAAATTCTACTTTTATTGTATTTGCTGGACTTACACTATGGTTAATCACGTGCACCCCAGCTCTCTTTTTATCGTTGGTTGGAGGTGATGTTTTTCCCATTCAATCTATTTGTAGGGGAAGTGAAATAAAGTAAATACAGTATTTTGTTAGTTTATTTAGTTTATTTAGTGTTTATGTATGGCTGTAAAGGGAAAAAAACCCTCCCTTCTGAACTAAAGCTGTCTGTCAAACCCTCAGTGGCACTACGCAGGGGATTGGGACCACATCACCATACACATACACATTTTAAACCCTGGAAAACCAACCACTCTATTCTATCCCATCTTAAGGACCTGCTGTAGAGATGTCTCAGCTGTCAGCTGAAGATGAGGTGGAGTTGCAGTCCCTGCTCAAGCAGCTTTTGAGAAGCATTAATGACAGAATCTCTGGTGCTCCATCGACCGAATGTGCTGAAGAGATCCTTCTTCACCTGGAGGAGACTGACAAGAACTTCCACAAGTAAGCTTGTGAGAATTAAATATTGTGGCAGCAGGCCCCTTATACTTGTAATAAACAAACATGTATTTCTGTATTTGTAATATAGTCATTTGTGAAGTCACTGTTCAAAATTGTTAAATCAAGCATTTTTTTAAATTAAAATGAAGTCAGATAACTAAGATTAACTTGACATCACAGATGAATTTATTCTTGATTGGCTCACCTATTGAAATATGTTGTGTTCAAATTGTTCTTGTCAACTATTAAAATGGAGTGGTGTACTACTGCTACCATTTTTTAGTAGGTAGGTTCATATTAGCCACAGCATCATATTAAACCATGAGACTGCCTGCAATAATAACTGCTGTACAGTATCCAGCTATTCAGGCTAAACCTTAGGTTTTTCTGCACATTTTCTAAAAGACAATACGATAACATTTCTACTTTTTAATGGCCTCTTGATTGTCAAGTGCCAGGTATACAACAGATATACTATATGGTAGGTTTTAGTCTTTTATTGCTCTCTTTCCAGTTATGAGTTTGTCAAGTACCTCCGTCAGTACGTGGAGAGTTCATTGGGGACTGTGGTGGAAGAAGAAACCAAGAACTTGACAAGAGGAGATGGACAACACGCAATAAGCTCAGGTCACGACACCTTGATCCACGCTGTCACCCGAAGGACCAGAGACTCGGCTGAGTGAGTGTATCTCAAACACTATCTGTGTTTCTGTTTGTTTAGTTTTTAGTTGTAACCTCTCCTGTGGAGTAATTTCACAGATAATCATTACGTTCTGTGTAAACTGTGCAAACCTCTGACATCCTCCAGGGTCTGTTTCTGTATAATGCTGTCCATAAGTGTCCATTTACATTTAGTGTCCATTTAGTTTCAGCTGTTGAAGTTTGATTGTATTATATACCTTTCTTTTAGAGATGTCAGAAAGGTGAAGACAAATGTCATAAAGTAGTTGTGATATAACTTAAACTATAGCTTATGGAACAGTTGTTTATTGTGGGAAAAGACAATCTTGTTGGCATTTACATTATGTTTATTGCCTCTTTTCTTCCCAACTTAAAATTATAGGCAGTTAGTGTGGAGTTTCATACTTTATTTAAGTAGGATGGTCTTTGCAATAACAAGCAAACAGCTGGATTTATGCTAAATAATACACACAGTCACTGAGCAGATGGAAATATGTCCGCTATTATAGAAAGAGTTTAGTTAAATGATTCTAAAACAAGTTGACTTTAATAATAATAATACACTAATGTACTTCTGTCTGTGACAGGTACCAGCAAATGATGCAGACATTGAAAAACACCATGATTATGGTGGTAGAGTCTTCAATCAATAAATTTGAGGAGGACCAGATGAGAAAGGAGGAGATGCACAGAAAGAAGCAGCACAGTCAGTCCAACAGCCAGTACACTGACAACTGCTCTGACAGTGACTCCTCCTTCAACCAGGTCAGAGATACAGTAGTTACACTCTGATGACAATAAATGGTTACAATTACTTTATTGTCTTGCCTTCTACTGTCTTAGATTATTGTTGACGCATTAAGTGCCAAGATTGTATTTAAGCTCCAATCTCTGAATGGCATTGGTCACAATTGCTGTTGTGTTGCTGTGGAGAAATTTGTTCCTATCCATGGTAGACTGAATGTAGGGCAACGCCAGTAGAATGACAGAGAGACCCCTGAAAAATGTTGGTGTGGTACCATCAGACAATGAAAGATTTGTTAAAAAAAAAAAGCTTTATGGTGAATCAGAATTTTTGTTTCATCTCCATTTTTGTTTCCAGAGTTATGCATTCATCAGACAAGAGCAGCTGCAAGCTTTGGCTGAAAAACTTGACTCCAGCAGACCCAAAGAGGTAGAAAGGCTCCTTTACACATAGACTTTAAGAAGGTGTACATTACTGTTGCATAGTTTTTGTCAGTACGCTGGAGAGTCATGTGTAGCACTGTGCCACAGATCAGTGGTTTCCACCCTACCAACATCTGAGGGATTGTCAGATGATCAACAGGATGGGAACCAAAAACAATGTGATATATAATCTTCTGTCTCATTTTTCACTGAGTTTCAAGATTATTTACTGCTTCAGGCCTGAAAAAATCACTCTTTGTTTAAACAAGTTATTACCAGTAGACATTGGCTTAATAGACAATATCACAGAGATCCGACAAATATGTTTATTTAAGAATATTTATTTCGATTTACCTGTTCAGCTGGGTCGATGTTGTCCATGGTTTGTGCCATTTTGTTCCAGCTTAAGTACACACGTACACCTGGAGATGAATAAATGAGGCTTAAAGATTATTTTGCTTAAAAGAGCTACAAACCACACAATGTGGAAATCACTGCCATAAATGTTAATATGATATGATGAACAGTCTAGTCCGGAGAAATAATGTAACTCTGTGTGTAGGTGCGGTGGGAGGCTCTTCAGGCCCTCTGCTGTGCTCCTCCATCTGATGTGTTGAACTGTGAGAGCTGGAGTGGCCTACGCAGGAACCTCTGTGCTGCTCTGAACGATCCCGACCTCACCGTGAGTCCTGATCAGCCTCAGTTGCGTAGCAATCGTTGCTCTACAAATTCACACTTAATTAATTCACAAATTAATCAACAATAATTATGTGATTTTTTTGGGAATCATTTCAGGCTTTATAATTAATGATTATAATAAACACATAATCGTATGTGCAGTCCTGCCACACAACCTTTGGGGAGAAGACAAGATAACACTAATGTTTGAGCACTAACTGGGAGTAAATATGAGGGCCACTTTCTCATTACAGGCTGCTGATCTTTTTTATAATAATCTTGTTTAATTTCCATTATATCATCTTATGATTTAGCATTTAGGTGTCATTGATTAATTATATGTGTGTACGTGTATATGTGCTGATAACTTGTCTTTTCCCCTCACCTCCATCAGGATAGCGTACTGCAGTTCTTTGCTAAAAGTTTCTCGTCCTCTCCACTAAATGTAACACGAGAGATCTACACCAGCTTGGGTAGGTCATTCTGACAGGTCTAAGTCCATGTGGAGCACTTTCATGTGTGAACTGACCAATGGAAATGTATTTTTATCGAGAGGAAAATTACATTTTAAAGGGTTCACTCTTCTTAATTTCTCTTTCCAAATGGGAAATATTGTTTTCTCCACTAACACCATCTGGAATTTTCTACCCATTCACATCTGTGAATGTAGCGACCTGGACACTTATCAAAACCCTCCTCCTTAGATTACCCTCAAATAATATGACATTTCTCCTGCTGCTAGTGTATGGTCTCTCCCTCTTGCAATACAAAGGAGCAATTACACTGTCTTTGCTGTACATTGTATAAATAGTTGAGAACAAAATGACGTAACAACAACATTTGTTCAATTTAAAAATATGTGCATTGTAAATGTATTGTGTGTGTATATATGCTATATTATGAATATTGTCATGCAGTAATGCATTATCTGTAATAAGTGTATGTTGCCTTTTGCTGTGTAGCTAAAAGTGTGGAGTCAAGCTTTCTGTCTCACAAGCTAAGCTTTCCAAGTAGCTCGGCTACCATCGACATCAACAGACCTGAGATCAGTCGTCTTCTCAAACAGGTACAGTATCTTTACCTTTTATCTTACAGCATATCACCATGCAGAAACATTAAAGCTTTCTCTCTCTGTCTGTCTTACCTCAGATTCGATTGATGAATGACTTTCAAAAGGAGGTGACAACCTTTTGGATCCGCCATCCTGAGAAGTGAGTTTTAGCTGAATATGAAGTCAGGGCTTGCAGGTCCCCACATCCAACACTCACTGTCTCAGATGTCACTGATTGAATTATGACAGTATGTGATGCAAAATAATAATTGTAAATGCCAGTAAGATATCTTACTGCAATTTAGAGCAGCATGGAATTTGGTGCCCATGTCATGCTCCACAAATTTGCTTAAATGTACAGTATACTGTAATGGTTTTCTAACTGGTTCAACCAGTGCAAATATACTTTACTTTTCTTTCTTGTGTATAGATAATGGTTTACTTTCAGTACATTTGTTTTTGTCTTCTTTCTACCCTGCTTAAGATACATGGAGGAAGTTATTGAGAGCACATTCTCCCTGTTGTCCTTCCATCATGAACCTGGATCAGCCTCACCAGGGACAGAGAAAGCTCTGGAATCCATTCACCTACTGGCCTTACTGGATATTAAAGCTACCTGGTTTAAAAAATGGATGGTGTGTATTGCAAATGAACTGTTTTTTTTTAGTTGTGCAGAGTGCATTTTTGTATACACTATCCTTTTCATGTGTTGTTCAATAGTGTCTTTATCTCATTCTCCTATATCTTCTATTCTATTCGTCTCTGCCTCTCAGCATGGATACTACAGTAGGACTGTGGTTCTGAGACTCTTGGAGAGAAAATACAAGTCTCTGGTGAGTGATTCACTCAACATTTAATATCCCTAAACTCACTAGCTCCTTTGTAATGAGAAGTCTGGCACCACAGAGAAACAGCCAACCAAACAAGCATTCACACCCACAATCTCATTTAGGCACTGTTAAGTGCATTCAAGAATGAAGGGAATGTTAGGAATATAAAACGAACTCTGTTATGCTTTCTGTCCTGTAGGACTGCAAAAGGACAAATTCAGCTCCTCTATGGGGCTGTTGCGGATCTATTTCCAGCTTGAAATGTTTTTTCTTTCTATATTTTTCTGGTTTCATCATTGGGCCTTGCAGCAAGAAACTGACTTTGCTCTTTTTGTTCCTCCCTTTTACTGTACCAAAATATATATATTCAGATTAATAACAGGTGGTGAGAAGGGTAGAGACTGGCCAAAAGATTGGCTGCATTTGACTGAAGCCTACAGTGAAATTGTTATTTGTGCCTCTGTATTTGTGGGATATGTGTAATTCACAAACCCAAACAGTGCAAGGCAATGTAGGAGTTTTTGAGAGGGCACAAGTGTTGTGTCACTTTGACATTTAAGAATTGATTGTTTAATCCTTAACCTCCCTCTCAACTCTTACTCTGACTTTAGAGAGGATTACTGTGAACTGACCCCTTGAAACTTTCTCTGACGTAAATGTCAATAACTCTTTCAAAACACTGTAAACCTAAACTACTCTTGCATTGCAGTGAATTGAAATTCCCTGAAGTCCTCAGATTTAGATTCAAACAAATGTTTCTAGTCTTAAAACTCTTAAGAGGTTCAATAAGAGATCGACATTCTCAACAAACTCTCAGTAAGCCTGTTGTTTTTGGTTTGTTCATAGCAGCATCCAAATTTGGCACAGGAGATTAGCAGTTGTCATTACTTTTAGCCAAAGACGTGTTTGCAGCAACCATAATAGCATGCATTGTTTTAATGTTTTCATTTTTTCAGATTGTAGCAGCCCTTCAGCAGTGTATACATTACAGTGAATCCTGTGAACGTTTTGCAAATGAGACTACTGATCCCCAGTCAGCGGAGCCACAGACAACTAGTAAGTGAAACGGTCCATAAACTCATGATTTCTTAAACAGGTTTATGTACTCTCTCAGGCATATCTGAATACCAATCTTCACTCTGAGTCTCACTCTGTGTGGTAAACATTGGCACATTTGGAGTAATGATGATTTAATGTGTGCTGTGAAACAAACCAAAAAATAATACACTCAGACTGAAGTACTGTGAAAGCCTAATGAGAAAGTAATGCTCCATTTGAAGCCTGTGGGTGTTAAATGCATTTGTACCTAGTCTTGGCAGTCATCATTTATTCAGTTTCCTAAATGCGCACACGCTGTTCCTGCTGTCATTAAAACAGACGAATGCAGAGAAAAACAGTAGAAAGAAAGAGAAACAAAAGATAAAGCATGCAGAAAAACTGAGATGAATAGAGAGAAAGGAATGATAGAAGGTTGAAAAATGAATACGCAGTGAAAGATGTGACTAAATTAATGATTAAGCTGAAGCTAAAAGCCACTATTACCAAAAAATGAGACGAATATAGTTTAGGGTATAATATGGCAGGCATGTGCAAGACTGTTAAGTGTGTACGTTTTAGTGACATCTAGAGGTGAGTGGTTGCGAATTGCAACCAACTGCAACCGCCCTCCCTTTCCGAGCGCTAAGGAGAAACTACGGTGGCCGACTGTGGAGCCACCGTAGTTTGTCCCTTTGGGCTACTGTAGAAACATGGCGACTTCGATGTAATGGTGCTTTCACACCAAACGCGAATCGAGCGTTTGGGTCGGTGAGTTTACATACAAAGTCAATGCAAAGACGCGTAGAGCCGCGATTTCCAGTCGGGCGGCGCGAAGCGACGCGAAGCGGGCGGGGCCGGCGACGCGAAGGCAACGCGATGGAATTCGCGTGAGTCGAATATTTTTTAAGCGAAAAAGTCGCGCGACGCTGAGTCGCGATAGCCTATCAGTGTTGAGATTGTCCATACGTCACCGAGGCTTCAGAGC
>JAPMOB010210169.1:0-16109 GCA_029875015.1 Lepomis gibbosus | reverse complement strand
TACAACATTTCTACAATGGAAACCCAAACAAAGGCGAGTCGAGCCAAAGGGCCTTCACTCAGACTAGCTTGGTTTGAGGGTATGCCTGACCCCGCCAGCCACTTGGCAAGCTTTATGACGCGTTTTCATTGTGATGTCACAAGTCAAGGAAGTGAAGGGTTGGACTACAAACCAGCTGTTTTCAAGCGGTTCAGAGCACAGCTTTCTGTGGGTGATGGGAACTACCTTTGGGCTGGACTTTTGGCTTTTTTACTTTGAAAACCTGTTACATGCACAAAAAAGAGATATAACTCAATAAAGGAGAGGGAAAAAGCCAAAAAGCATAATACCACCTCTTTAATTGTAAGGGTCTCTTTATAATACATATAATATATAAATACTGTAGTTTATCAATTAAATAAAATATGATTATGAAATATGAAGTGTACAAATTTGACCTACAGCCCAATAACCAAATGAGTTCCATAGCTTGGGCAAAGTTCAAGTGTAGCCAGTCAGAGTTTGAGTCTAGATCGGGAAAACCATAAGGGTGTAAAATGCAAATGTCTAAAGTATGAAAGGGTTTTCTGACAAAACACCACAGGAGTGGTGTTGACTTTACACAAATGTGTCTGTTTTTCACATTCACTGGAACATTTTTTCAATATGTGGGACTATGTAGACTCGTGGCCCAAAATACCAAGTTCCTGTTGCAGTTTTGACCTTTTTCCATTCCATGCACTATAAAAAATAAGTGAAACGAACAGAGCATCACAGATGGAAGTTACATAACAATGAAGGAGTTTATGTTTATACAACTAATAAAAACTGTTAGATCTTAACCAGGTCATTGGTTAGAGAGGCATGCATCTTCCATGCAGCGAGTCTTGCATGCTTCATGTTGATGTTGTATCAGATCAAGCCGCGCATCTCCTGTTGTCACCGAGCCCGCCCATCATCGATCTGTCTCTCCAGTCCTTTAGAGGCCTCCGCTCACCGCTGCCACAGCTGCGATTAGCTTGTCACTCTCCATATTTCTGGAGCAGAACTAATCAGGCTGGAGAAGAGACTTGTCCCACTGCTATCCATGCGTGCCTTGTCTTACCAATGTATGCAAGAGGCAAACAGAAGCACAGCAGAATTGGATTTTATTTCCAAAACCTCTCCGGTGTGCTGATGGGAAGCCGATCTGTTGTGCCGTTAGAGACACGTGGAGTTCATCTGTCTTCTGTGTAATTGATCTGCAAAATTGATTGAGTGTATCAAGAGGTAATTATATAGTAATTAACAGGTTTAGACTGATATATTCAGTCTATTAGATATTGACTGTCAGCCAGTCATATTGTCTGATATTCAAAAAACAGTCTCGACGTTTCCCTTTTATTCTTTGTAAATGAAGTCCAACTGAAACGAAAGAAAATGTTTGCAAAGAAATCAGAATATACTGTACTTTTAGTATTTGGTCAAAACTACAATTACCAAAAAGAAAATTTTAAGCTAATTCAGTTTTCTGCTGCAATAAGGCCCTCTACATTAGTGATGTCCAGGTGGTGGAAATTTTTGATACCAGCAATGACAATGTGTGCACTGGTAATGAGATTGCTGCAATATTTCTGTGCACTAAAACTACTTAAATTATAAATTATGATTATTATAATATCCCTTCAGTTCCAACAACTCACAGTGTGGGAACTAGGGTTCATTAGTTGCTTAGTACCATCCGCACTTCCTACATTAGTTTGGTTGAATTGATTGAGGAATATAATTGATGTAAGAGTAATGAGGTCACCTGTTGCTGGTCATTTGTCTTTCATTTGCAAAAACTGGACCGTTAGATGTCATAATCTGTAAAATGTATAACAAACATGACATTCAATACAAAGGAACTTATGATGACACAGCATCTACCAACTGTATTGGGAATCAGTTCAAACATTACTAAGCTTAACTAGCTAGCTTACTTTTTCTGAGTAGACACCTAGCTAGCAAACTAGGTCAAGTAGAAAGTAGCAAATATGTCCCAAAAAAAAACGTGTTATCCTCTTTTGAAAAGTGGAAAAATATATACCGTAAATTAATAGCAATTAATAGCAATTAATAGAGTCCCAAATAGCCGCCTGATTCCTTTACTGGCCTGGTATGGGAACACATTTTGACAAATAAATCCCTGCCTCAATTACTCAATCAAAAGCCTGGTCTGTTTTTAATAGAAGTTCTCTGGATGTATAAAATCTCTTACCCTGCTGGGTCACCCGCTTTAGCTGCTTCTAAGCTGCTTAGATCATTAATACAAATATTAATGTTTAAACCTATGATCAATAAGTCAATATGGACATGCTGAACATCGTTAAATCAGTTAGATTTCCACAATACCACTGTTAAGTTCATTTAATGGAAACAACAAGACCCAAAGCCTTTTCTAGATTTCCCGGTGTAACCTGCATGGCTACAAGAGAGGAAAAGGGGAAAAAAGTGCTGACTCACGTTAACTTTGAAGAACTTGTTAAGTTCGCTCATTAAGTCTGAATGTGTCCATTCCTTGATTATTTATATTCCTTTTATCTGTAAGGGTCCACCGATCAAAAGAATCGAACAAGATTTTCATAAAAATGATTTCAAGTTGTGAATCCTGTCATGACGTCCATCACTCTCTGTCTGCTGACTTCTCTTATCCTGCTCAGTGTTGTTGTTTTCGATAGGTTTCTGCCCAAAATAAAAGCGCATAAGCCGTCTGTCGGAGCTAGATGAAACAAATAATGCGTATTTGATCATTTTTACATAAGTATTATTCTGTTTGAAATAAATTAACTGTTTGATAGTAGTTTCAGTTTTGTGCAAAAAGAATTAAAGGCCTGTCCCATATGGACACCTGTCCCAAATAAAGGCAGGGTCAATTCAGTGATTTTAGCAAATAAAAGCCCGGGCTATTTATCTAAGTTTTACGGTAGTTGCAGTATCATAATGGTTAATATATTCTTGCAAAGTGAGGAGAATTCAATTCGGTTTGACTGGAAATGTATCACCTTCTGAACTGATGACGAGGTGAGGGGAGGGGAGGGGAGCACACATTTCTATGAAAACATTGATTTCTACTGAAAGTGATTGTATTTGTATAAGAGTTTGCATACACATAAACACAAAAATACCTGATCAGAGCCCAGTGTAGACAATAACATAACAATCAGTCTATGTAGGGCTACTAAGGCGAGATCTAATGTGATAACACCTCCTGTTTTTTCCCCATGTTTCAGTGAGTCACACTGACACAGAAGCATGTGAGAGCAATGGGGACGCAAAATTCTAAATTCAGCTGGTTTGGGATGAAAGTTTCTTACTTACATGCTTGACCCCAAAAGTGTTTTATTTTATGCAAACATTTTTCTTTTGAAATTAATTCAGTGCCGCATATGTGGCCGCATAAAATATTAACACTATTTTAATATTTTAGTGCAAATAATGAGGGCTCTTGACCTCTGTATTTAAATTTAATCATTACATGCAGAATTTATTAGCTGCATTTTCCCTTGTCTGTCTAGGAAATTTTCATAGTAATTTTCCCAGAAAGCGTGGGATGATGAAGAGTCTGTCTCCCCATAATAGATGAACACAGTAATAATTGTCTGAGTAAGAAAAAATCCCTAAATGAGGAAGCCTATGAATCTGATTAACTAAGAATTAAACCAAATATTTTGCCTTTGGACTCTTTAGTTATAAACATGGAAACAGTTTCACTGTTATAAGGTGAAAGGGGCTAAGCGTGTGACAGCTCCATCAAAGAGCGCCATCGCGTGCACAAGCTGAAGGTCAGTCGCGACATAATTGCTGCTTCCCGTTCCCATTTGTCTAAACTGAGGGTTTGTGTTAAGAAGTCAGCTGCAGGTGAAAAGGCATTTGGCTGTCTGTCATCCTCAGTCACCTTCATCCTGGCTGATATCAGCACAGAGCCATAACAGTAGGCCAAAGGTAGAGCTTCCCACCTTGAATAAAAATCACATATTATATATATCACGGATACATGGAGTGAAATTGCACACATACACATACACATACGCTTTGCAACAGAATTTTTTAAGCTAATATGGCTGCCACTAAAAAATGCACATTCGGTCTGTGGTCCTGCATTTGCATAGAAAGAAAGCTTGCTGCAAAGAAATTAGGTGATTGTATCATGTACTTTTTCTATTTACCAGATTAGATATGACACACATTTAATATTTATTTAAAGGTTTGGTTCACCCAACTTATAAAACAACATATTTTCTCACTTTTCATTACTGGTATTGGTGCAGGTATTGGTTCTAATTGCAGAGGTTTTGTGATATTCACCTCATATTTCTGCATTCACCAGAATATAATCAACAGACACCACCAACAGTTTTCATAGGAATTACTGTATTTTCAACCAAAGAAAACTATTCATAGTAAGGTCTTTTGATTAGCTTGGGTAACAAAGACACTGTTCCTGAAAAAATGTTAAAGTTATTGCGGAATTTCTTAAATTGAATTTTTCAGTGCTGTAAGCAACACATTCTATTCACTTCCTCTGCTTGGTGAACTGACCCTTTAACCCATGATTTAAAAAAAACACTAAGAACACATGCTGCTTTTTCTGTTTTTGCTACTAGAAATAAAAATCAATGGAAATGAAAGAATCAATAGTTTATTTACATATTAACCAGAGTTGGCAGAACAGCAAACCATAAAGAACGTACACTTTATATATACTGACAAATGTACAATTTATAAAACATATCATAGTACTTGAATTAATACTATGTCACATTGAGATATTCCTTTATTAAAGGAGAACATAGACGCCAGTTTCATGCATGTGTTCTAGACCCAAGCAGGACACAAATATCTATTAGCTCTGTCCAAAACTCAAAAATACACCTAGCAGCACCTCTAAAGCTAACCAATGAACATGAAGTATCTCGTTTGTTTAGTCTACACACAAAAAGTAAAATGTAAAAATGACATTTTATAGTTTTACAGGTAGTTACGCGCTGTATATACTTCTTGGCTAACAACATCCAGGCGGAGTGACTTCCTAGAGTCTTGTTGATACCTGAGGTAGCCAGGCAAGCAGTGGAAACACTAGAGAAGAGGTCACTAATAGGCGGACCGTGGTCTGGATCCGGACCCAGACGCTGTCCTCTCCGGACTGCCGACCTACAGCTAATTTATTATTGAGACTTACTACCTCATGACGGGGCGTTTCTATTTTAACCCGTGCAGCTTTTCTAGCATTTACTGTACTGGTTTAGCGGCCCAGGAAACTCACAGACCAATTGCATGTGCTCCAATCGTCTCATGTGATGCCGCTCAGCCAATCAAATCTGTGCATTCGAGTCGAGTCCGAGTCAGCGTGGCACTGAATGATAACACAAATTAGTCAATATGATGTTCCGAACCTTTGCTTCGGGAAATTGTCTCTAACAGGACCTCTTTGAATTCTAATTGAATACCCCTGCACTAGAGAGACTCTAAGCTAATGGCCTCCTGGTTCTAGTTCCACAGCACATACATGAGAGTGAAATCCATCTTCTGTCTTTGCTGCTAAGTGTTATATTTCTGAGACAAATCAGCAGCAGACAAAAACGCTGCCACTGTTCAGTTGCTCTGTGTCTCTATGACAAGTAACTGAGTGATTAGCAGCAGCTGCAGACCCATTTTCTGTCAGTAAATTAGCCAAACAACATTCGACATTATTAAATTTGCAAAAGTGAGAATGCAAACAAGTGAAGACATGAGGAACATGTAAATTATCCAAAGTATTTACATGCTTTTTGTTGTGTTGCATAATATCACCCTAACTGCGGGAATACTTGACTACAACTTTTGGATTATGTGATCAGATCAGATAAATTAAGCAAAACTAATCAGCCTAGAGGAGAATTTAAGAGAGAATATGTAGTTGATGCCAGTGTTCCAAGTTACTGTACATTTCTGTATGAGTGCTTGTTCCCCCCTTTAGAAGAAGCTATCTGCTGCTGTTTACACATTTGTTCACCATGAAAAATATCTTAAACAGTATGAGATAATCCATCACTGCAAACAAGGAGAAAGTGCGTTTATCCTTATTTCACTGAGCCAAGTTCAGTGTTTTCATATCATTGCTGCATAATGTTACTCTTTGCTTGGTATCAATCACCTTACACCCACATAAAGAAGCAGGTAATTTTAAGCCAGGTTCGAAATTTAATTGCATATACTCCAAATTGCTTGGGGGAATGTAAAGTATACACAGACAGCAGTAGTTTATTTCTGATAAACTGTTTATTTCTCTGAAGCCTTCTGTAGCTAGTGTTTTGAAAAGTCTTACATAAATGAAAAGTAATATATAATATAAATGGGGTGTAACTCCAGGCCCAGAAGACACTGTTTTCTCCTCTAATAAAAGAAACAAGCTGCAAGACAAATTTGTCTTGTGTCCATTGTCTTAAAGAGCTATTATGGTCACAAATCACAAAAATGGCTTGGCACCAGATACAATACAAACACATGATCACACATACTGTACATGAGGTTGGGAAGTTCAGAACCAGCATATTCTGCTCTGCCCTGTGGAACTGAACACGCACTTACTGCAAGGTTACATGACTCAATGTACAAATAATTTCAGACATTCACTCCTATCAAAATGCCATTTCTCTTCTTCACAATGGAAGATTGGTAGGCGTCAGCGAGTGACAAAATGAAACTGAAATTCATTACATTGACTCAAAAGTAAGTCATCAAAAGTAGACCATTTAATTTTTTAAAAATAAACTTGAATATGAATAGCTGTGAATGTAAAGAGTTACATTCATTTCAATTAAGTGTGGGCTTTTTCCTTTAACATCAATATCAATGAGGCCTATGCAAGTCTTTATTTGAGGATCTGAGTTTGTAAAAATTTTTGTCATCCAATAAAAATTGGTACGCACAGAAACCTTGCACGCTGATGCATATTTATTATCTCTAAAGAAATGGAGTCGTCAAGCAGAGAGGATGATTTTGTGGACACTTGCCGCTTACATTTGGCACCGCAGGTACCTCAAGAGGCCCAGCTGTCCTCCTTCTCTGCCACCACACTGTCGCACTCCCTCTCTGTCTGTGTGCTGTCTTCATCCTCCATTTCATCCTCATCGTTATCATCTACCTGAATATAACTATCTGACCTGTTAAAAGTAACCAATCTGAGTAATGTGCTTTTGACGGACACAGAAAAACGCAGAAAATCAAAATGTCACTGAGAATCCATATCAACAGATTCACTTCAGTGACAACTTACGGTCGAAAGCTGGAAAAAGCTAGCATGTGGACCTTTAGTTGGGATAGTTTTTTTTTTACAAACAGGGCTTCTTTGGCTAAATAAATAATGCCAATAAAGGTAAAGTTAGGTGGGAACAATGTTATTGATTGGAACTGTAAACACGAAAAGTATGCTGCACTTTCAACCTTATGTATGTTATAAATATATTCTGAGAAAAAAAAGTCACTGCCAGTCACATATTGTTTATTATAACTTCCCGATTTCCTTCCATTACCTAAAATGCTATCTCAAAATCAGTGGCTGAGGAATCTGATCGGCTGGGGTTAAAGGAATGTAATATAGAGTCGGGGGCAGAGTTCAAATCAGATGAACAAGTGGAATAAAAATAAGATTGAAAGAAAAAGAAAATGTGTGATGAGTGAAAAGATAGGAACATATGGGGTATCTAAGCCCAGACAAAGCACATATCCAAGACCTTAATTCCACAAGAAAAGATGGATGGGGGATATTGATTCCTATGCGTCTTTCACCTGCAATCAGATACTGTACAAATTGCCTTTTGTCGATTCGTAATTATATAGGTGAATGATTTCCTGGCAACTGATAAAATGTGCCTTTTTGCTGATGCTGCTCCATGCGAGGTGGAGAAAAAGCACAAGGGAGGCTTAAATCTAAATAACCGATGGAGCCGAGGCAGCTTTCTGTCCCAGAAGTGTGAATATTGTCTTAATAACAAATCTCGGCCGGTTCAATGGGACAGCGTTAATGCTTGTCGTAAATAAATTTTCATCTCAGTCAACATGACCTTGCGCCTCTGACTTTGTCCAATAGGAATGCAAAAATAAATCTGTTGTAGTTCAAGTTCATGCTTCCACTGCTGTCAGTGAGACAAGCATGGATTTGGATTTGATGTCTCTTCATTAAAGAGACAGGTGGGTAGTGATGACATACTTATTATGTCCTTTAAATCTTTGGACTGTACATTGCAGAAGATCTAGAGAAAACAGCATGATGCATTCTGGTGCTGTAAAGTGAAATATGTAATCCTGTTCTCTCACTATGGCTCGGTGGAAATCCTAACACTGCCCTGCTGTGGGCCTCTGGTCCCTGAATATATATTTTTTCTGCAAGTCTGTAATGACTGCATTAACAGATGATATAGCAGGAGGGAAAGAAAAATGGCAAAGGCAATAGTTCTCGCCTTATCTGCTCTGCTTGCTGCCACCTTCGTCTCAGGTGAATTGCATGAGATTTACTTATTGTCATGGCAACGGTAAAATATTCCAATTTAAGTGTTCAAATACTCAAATGCAGGTGGCATGCCACAAGATCATTGAGATGCCTTG
This sequence comes from Lepomis gibbosus, assembly GCA_029875015.1. Lineage (NCBI taxonomy): Eukaryota > Metazoa > Chordata > Actinopteri > Centrarchiformes > Centrarchidae > Lepomis > Lepomis gibbosus. The sequence goes on along the minus strand of JAPMOB010210169.1, from coordinate 7,526 downwards.
AGAAATTAGTAGCACATCCATGCATCTGGACTTGTACACAGATTTATTCTCTGGATTATCAGCGACTGTGCAGTTTCTTTTCCTTACGCACTACCTGCCAAATGGAAAGACAGGCAAAGTTAGTGACTAGTTAGTGAACAAATTGGAGCAATTCACAGCTAAAGTGCCAGATATTTCCCTCAGGAGTCAGTGTATATTTTAATAAAATCACCAAGAGGCCAGAAAAAAACCCCAAATGAATGCTAATGATGCTCTGTGTCTGCAGGATGTGTACACAATGTTTCCTGTAAAATTATTATTATTACCATAACTACAGCTACAGTCCCTTTTGGTTTTTACCTCCAAATAAAGTCTTAGATAATGTGGCTAAATTGTTTTGAGCTTCTGACCACTTTTATTTATTGCTTGTTGGATCGAATATTAGCAATATTACAGTATTCCCCAATTTCAGTAGTTACTTTGGTGAGTACAATGATATCTGAAAATATGATGATGACAAAAAACAACAAAATAAAATGCAAGTTCTAACTAGAAGAGTGCGCTCAGTAGCTTGCAGATCTCCACCAGGTGTGTCTGGGGGCATGTGGGTGGGGAACAGTGAGTGCAGGACAAGTTGTGTATCCAGTGTCTATGCATGAGAGTAGTGGGATGAAGGCAAAGAATGTTTTTTGCATAGAGTAAGCTTTCTTATATAGATGCATCCAACGAAGGTTAAAGTCAGTCATATATAGATGCATGCAAAGTTTTAATCAAATGTTTATAGTGTAGCCTTAATTTTCTTTAAGATGAATAGAATAAACAATAAACAGGACAATAAGCCCAAACAGTCTATTTATTTAGAGCATTTTCTTATTTTTTTAGAGCTTTTTGTTGTAACACACCACACAAAATCAAACTCATCCCTACGTCCCTCTCCTCTCCCAAATAGTTGAAGCTCACTCAGTTGTCCTTCCTGTCTCTCTTACAGTGAAGATTGTGGTGAATATAATAAAAACAGGGATTTATTTATCTCGTATCATGCCTAACTTTAGTTACCTAACTTTAGTTAGGCATGATAGTGAGACCAAACTTTTCTATGGATGCCATTTTTGAGCCATGACAAAGGCCAAAATGTGGTCTGCAACAGTGTAGGTAAGCCTTGCTTTTAGCCTAGCATATTGCTGGTGATAATACACCAGAAGTATCATTGGCGAAATGGAAAAACAGCTAACAAGGCCGGTGCTTGACTGGTATTTGGGGATATAGCAAAGCTACAAAATGGTTGTGAAACATTTTGCTGTGATCTCTCATGTGGATCTTTCTCACATTGTTCAGTTGTTACTGGCATACTGGTTTCCTCCCAGAGCAGATTTGAAAAGTGTGAATCAGGGCTTAGAGAGAGCAGCATCGGCTCCTAAAATCCTCCTACTAAGAGACGCCTGGCTATCTCCAACCGTCCCACACCAGAGGTTTGACAGAAACATGTGCAAATTTTAAGACGCAGTCTGGATTTCCGGATGGGCAACTTCATTCATCTCTGTGTGAGAGGGAGAGAGAGATATCGTCTACCTACCCTGCAGCCAAAATAAAAACCCAGTGGGGGTTTGAAAGTCAAGCCACTTTACATGGAAATGACTTCATACTTTCAGGGGTACTTTGTACTATAATGAAAGAAAATAGGAGAATTAACAAACATATTTTAGGTGGACTGCTGGATTATTTAGTGCACTATTTAATATACAGATGTGTGCATGTGTTGTCTTCCTTGCTTGTACTTCAGTTTCATTTTCTGAGGGTGAAATGAAGCTGGCGATAAGACCTCGAGAAAGAATTGTGTCTCTGTTTTCTCACATTTTCTCATCGCAGTGGGACTGACCCCCAGCTTCGCCACGGCACACACATTGTCAGATATTAAAAGATTATGCCGGTCAGAGGTTACAAAGACTATGACAAGTAACTGAGACATGAACAACAGTCTGAGCAGGGATATATCTCATATTAGTTTCCCTCCACATGCCTTTATCTCACTCCTGTGGGAGCACACGTTTGGAAGCGTCAGTCAGGGTTCAGCAAGTCCATTTTGGCTTGTGTGTGTTTGGCTTTACCAGTTCACTTAGGCTGTGTACACAGCCAGTATGTTGTTTTTTCTTTCTTTCCAGCAAATGACAACAAACAAATTCCTGAAAATGAGAGTTTAAGTTCTCTAAGAAGAGAAATGTGTTAACAAACTGAATTAAATTGCAAAATGCAACGAATTATAGGTAGGAGGAAGAGAAAACTGTTATTTTTCCATACATATGTGTTTAACAAAGCTACATTTTAGTATTTTGTATGTTGAGACTGAGAAGATGAATAATAATAGAAGAAAAATAATACAGATGTGTAAAAAAACTAAACATTTTGCACTGGAGCCCAGCCATAATCTAAATTGCACAATTATTTGCGTTATATTTTGTTTTGTTTTAACACAACTGGTCAGTCATGGAGTCTCAGAGCTCTGGCAGCAATGATTATATTTTGCTTTTTGCCATTCATGGCAGAAGATAAAGAAGTATTTGTCACTGTTCTGGGGTGTTGGTGTTTTGTGCTTCATGCTTCCTGTTTTACTTTATAGCTCCCTGCCCCTAGTGTTCTTGTCTTGTTTGACTTCCTGTGTTTGTGGCCTCACTGATTGTCTAGTGGTTTCACCTGTGTGTGATCAGTTTCTCCCTCACCTGTATTTAAGTGATTTGCTCCCTCCTTTTCATGAACTGCTAGCCTGTCACCTAGTCCCTTACTTGCAGGGTTTCTGACAGATCCACCTTAAAGCCAGCCTTCCAGAAGAAGATGTGTCACCACCCTCCAGCTTCACTGAGCGTGCACTCCCTATCTCCACAGTCTTCATCGCAGTCCAGCTCCTTGTTCCCACTGCTGACCACAGAGAAAAAATCAGAGGTAGAGAGGCTCGACGTCATGGAGGTTTAAGTCCCACAGCACACAGTGAGAAAAAACAAAAGCCTAACTGCCAAAACAACCACTGCACACGTTATGAGTCAGTATTATAATACTACAATAAATATATTAACAGTTAACCAAGTGGTATCTAAGTCCAGATGAAACCTCAGCAATTGTTCAATGACTACACCCCTCCATACTCAATGCAGAACAAAGCCCAATTATAAGCAAAAAATAAAGAAAACAAATAACTAAAGACAAATTCCAAAAGGCTTCAGTGACAGTCAATCTTGCAGTTGCATTAACATACCACAAAAATAAACATTAAACTATATTCCTTGTACAATGTATTAAAAATCAAAAGATGGACAGGAAGCAGTTGCAAGCAAGTATCAAAGCTGAATGAGCTACCAAGGAAACTTCTTGCGATTGAGAAACATAATAACTAAAGAAGGGACAATAAACAGAACTACAAATACTATTAAAATACTAACTCAAATGGATCTATTAAAGTGTAATTGGACACATGGAATCTTGTGGAGGTATTGCTCTGATTATGCTGTATATGAGTAAATGGGTGTTTGGAACAGAAAACAGCATTTGCATTTTTTATTTGCTCATCAATCTGCGGGGCCCGGAGACACAACTGTGGTTAAGAGTTTTCAAGCCTTGAGGCCGTTAATTCAGTCCCCAAGAGATACAGCAGCAAGAATTCGTTGGTTAAACAAGAAAAACAGTATTCCATAGATTGACATGCAATATGACGCTGCCTGATATGTATGCTAACCCCAAAAAAGGCTTCATCAAAGCACAAAACCTTGATTTGTCAGTTTACTTTTACTTCAGGAGTTAATTAGCTCTTCCTCTGTCAGGATTCGTGTCTTGGCAGCAGATCATTACTTTGCAGCTGCCAAAAGGAAGCAATACAATATTTGAATCAGAAATCTGATCAGTAGTAAAAAGTCCTACTTTTCTGCCTCTTAACGTCTTGATACTAAAATTTCTCAATATGCAAATATAAGAATTAAAAACTAAGTGTATTTAATTAAAAAACAGCCCATCTGTGACTAAAACTGTCCAACAAATGAGCTGAGTCACGTTGTCTACAAGCACTTCTTGGCGTGTAAATTGATCAGTGTCATACGAAATGAAACAAAAAGCAAAAATACACCAAAGTGAACTTTTCTGGTCTGGACTAAAGTAAATGAGTAGAAGGTGTGTTTGCACCTAGCTGCTCAGATGGGAAATGGCTCCTGGTGTGGTGCATCCTACTCTGTGCAGTTCACATGGCAACAAGACCCTCCAACCTCAAGAGGTCGGCCACACAGGAATCCTGGGAAGCTGGGCTGTCAGATTGGGCAGCCACTCAGGCGTAGTATATGAAGTAGCAGGGGAGAGGAACAAAACACACACACACAGGCACGGAAACACATGTGTTCACTCAAATTCCCAAAATCCATCTGTGTTATTCCCAATCCTGCATTACTGTCACACCACTCTGTGCTCCGTTCCAGAGCTCCCTCCCTCCTCCCTGGCAGCCATCTCAGTGTTTTACTTGGGTTAAACTGATACTCTCAGGGTGGCCGGATGGGTGGTGAGGGCCCAAACTGGCAGGTGGGAGCCAGGGTTTCAAGGGATGCAATTAATCTTGATCAAAAATCCCCCTTTAGGTGTGATTAGAAACGAGCAGGGTGAAAGAGAGAGGCAGAAGATTCCAGCAGCGGGACGCAGGGTAGGGGATAATTTGTCTCGCTAACGAGGATGTATTATTGATCAGGATGCAGTGTGAGATCATACAGCACCTCGGTAACATTTTCTCTTTCATATTGATTTCAAATATTCAACCAGGTCACAGCTTTAAATAGTATCTGATTTGGTTTAGAAGCGTTTTAGCTCTCGTAGTATGGGGTCAGTATTGGATAGATTAAATGAAATGTTATAAAATTAATAAATGTGTTAGTAAATTGTGTAAAATATAAACAGTTGATGAGCAAATACTTATTTCGTCATTATCTTTTTCATTTAATGGCTTTTTTGGGGTTGATTTAAAAATTACTTGATGCTCTTAGCCAACGGGATACATTTGTTAGCAGCTGCTTGCCTAAGGGAGACAGTGATTGGCTGAAAGATGATTTTATCATTTATTTAGTAATTTATATTTTGTACACAATTTATTCAAGACTGTATTTATTTTATAATTTCTTTAAGCTGTTTATATTTAATAAATTATTCATACCAGTATGTATTTTAATAGAGCCTTATTTATTTATTCAATATGGAACAATTTGGGCCTCTATATATGTAGTAGTGCCTGTGTGTCTGTTATGAGTAATTATTAAGGATAAAACAAATTACTGTTAGTAGAAATATAATATTGTTAACATAACTGCTTGTGTTCTGTTTCATTGCTTGCATTTTTTGTGGCATTGTGTGATGTTCTAGTGGTCCTTTTTTCTTCCTGGTGAATACCATCGCTTATGCCACTGCAGTAGCCCAATTCCCCCACAGGTGTCAATACATTTTTATTGGATCTCATGTTGTGTTTGGATATTTGATTCAAAACCAACCACTAAGGGGAACCACAGAGAAGAAGTTTGGGTTGTGGCGCATTCATCGCTTTGAATGCAGCAGCTTCCTCTGCAATAAAGACCCTTGATCCTTCTGAGCTGAACCTTTCGCGTCGACTCACACTGAAGTCGTGCCATCAACGCTCAGCTTTGATCACCATGTCAACAGATATATCTCTCACTGGTAAAAGGCAAAGGTGGGAAGAAAGAGCGACACGGGGATCAGAAGCCGGCATTTTCAGCAATTAATAGGGCGTTCTAAATCATTAGTCTGGGTGAGCGTTAATAAAGCGGAGTGTTTGAGTGGGCCATGAGAGGTTATTTAAATGCAAAAGAGCCCAGGAGCCCTTACCAATCTGTCTCATAAACCTGACTGTGGACTAAATGTTTGATTCATAATCTCCTAGTAATGACTTTGCTGTCAGAAGATGTGTCAGAGTCAGATTTCATCCTAACCTTGTTTGCATAATGCTGCAGGGACTTTAAGGTGAAATGCAATGACAAAAACCCATAAAGAACCATTATGCTTCTAATGGCAAAATTCACTCTGAAATCACATTATTAAAGGAATGACTTACCGTGCATCCCAACCCGCAGGTTCTAAGCTGTTTACTTGAATCCTGCTGTGTTTTCTTGTTTAGTTGTATTTGTGTGGCTAACACCAACTGACACTCCTGTGGCAGCAACAAGCTGAAAAAGCAGGAATTATTGGCTCTTGTATGCACAGGTAGTCTCCCCTACACTTGTGTCTCGTCACACACTCCTCTGTTCTGTTCTCACATTTGCATTCACAGGCTTCACAATTGCTTACAACATCAGCGCTGCTTTTCAGACTTTATTTTCTAGCATTTGAATATCAATCATCACATTTGCAATCAGTAACTTTTTGCATTTTTCTTTGCAAATGCCGCAAGATCAGTCATTGTAGGCTACTAAGGTGAAATGGATTATTATAAATTGTCATTTACTACTCACATTCATGTCCCCCTCAGGATGAACTGAAAAATTTTACTGAGGCCTTAATTTTTCACCTAGTGGCATCACCAGGTCACATTTTCAATTTGTACAATACTTTATTAAGAAATACTTTCAATCACTAATCACATTTCCATCAGCCTCAGCTGTATTTTGTGTTTAGCTAATGTTAGCATGCTAACACGCTAAACTAAGGTTGGTTAACGTTATCTTAGCATGAGCACGCATTCACCGTGAGACACACACATTTCAGCTAGTTCACAAACTCACACGCCAAACCTTGTATTTCTCACACTGAGAAGTAGAAGTAAGTTATGAGATGTTAAATTATTACTGATGATGCAGTCAAAAACTCTCCAACCTCTTTGCAAAGTAACTTAGGCCTATTCAGATCCCTTTAAAAAAACAAAAATACTAATACCTCACTGTACAAATTACTAATAACAAAACAGCTGCCAATTCAATTTCTGTCAATTTGCCGAGTACGAGTATTATACGAGTAAGACAAGTCAATATCTGTGCTCGGATTGAATAAAAATCCTCATTGGGTAGCTGACTGTGTCTGCACACTCTCTCTCTCTCCCTCTCTCTGCCGGTCATCAGAGATTATTTTTTAAACTGTCAGCTGGCTCTAACCAGTTTTTTTGACTTCACAAGTGTCTGACACTTTCTTGCTGTATTTAAAAAAAAATAAAGTTATTTTATAAATAAATAATTAAAAATAATATTACAAGTTAAGCTACACACGCACAATCACTCCCCCCCTCTCTGTCTCCCTCTTACTCACTCACACACACACACACACACACACACATACCTGGCCTGCACCACGAAGTGAGTTCAACAAACCCAGGATATGTTTTCGTTATCTGGCTTCAATAAGCCTAACAATCGCGATCGGGATAAGTGCACCACAAAGCTGGTTATCAACTCAGTAAATTAACCCAGGGTTTTCCAATCCAGCCGGGAGTGCGTTCACATAAAAGAGGCAGTGTTAGCAGCAGATGACCAAACAGACATGAACAAGTCCACTGTCAGCAGAGCGTCATATTTTACGATCGAGGATTAAAC
>JAPMOB010210167.1:0-10076 GCA_029875015.1 Lepomis gibbosus | reverse complement strand
TGCACCTTGTGCAATGCGGAATTAGTTTACTGTAGGAGTTCTTCCAGTCTCAAGTACCACCTAAACGCAAAGCACATCACGCGCTACACAAAAGTACATCTTATTGAACATGATTTATGTTCATCACCAATTATCATAGTAGAACAGCTTTCTTAAGCAGTTTGTGATGCATTTTGGAAACAGGAGATGACCCCCTGGTCTAAGGCGCCACCTGGCTTGAAACCTGGCTTGAAACCCGTTCACACACATATTCCGAATGCCTTCAGCAGAATTCAAATGAGCCATTTTAATCTAGATTAATCTAGATTAATTTCAAGATTACAGTGAGATTAATCTAGATTTAAAAATGAATCTATGCCCACCACTAATTATTATACTAACAGAAAGTTTGATATGTAGTGAATTTGTGAGCGGTCATGTTCATATAATAATAAAAATAATCTACAACCTAGTTTTCCAGGCCTCTCAGAACACTGCTCAGGAAAATGGATGTTACAGTGTGTACAGTGATCCTAGTAACGCAAATGTAGGTCTCATTCATTAGTAAATTATTAGTTCTGCATGATATTTGTGTAGCCTCCAGCTCACAGCTCATTATCAAGGTATGACAGTCTGTCTGTAACTCTCCTTTGGTGTGAAAATCTCTCAACAAAAGGTCGTAGGACATCATAAGTAATTTGCAATGTTTTTCCATTGGCTACAGCTCTATTTACAGGTTGTCAGAGACAATAGAGCTTAATTAAAAAGAACACAGTTATCAACCTCATTTAGACCGCAAATTTAGGCAAGTCAACTCAGGCATCTCATTTAATTAACTAGCATTTATAAAGCCGCTTAGCACTACCGAAAAGTGAATGTGTATTTTTTGTCCCTGGCTTTACCTCTTTCTCCCTCCATGTCCAAAAACACACACATACATACAACAGAAGCGCCACTGTTTCTGGTTCTTTGCTCCACCTCAGTGTTACTCACCTATATTTGTTTACTGTGTTGCTGATCATCAATCTTTCACTTTTTGACATTTGACTGAAAAGCATAAAGGTAAGGTATGATGTGATGTAATTCTTATAAAATTAACTCTTCTGAAACATCTCATAACAAGACTAAGAGTCTTCAGTCACCCCAAATGCTCTGCGAGGCTTTACGTCACGCAGTGTTGGCAGAATGTAAATGTGCTGTTTTTGCTGTGTTGGAGTAAAACCACAAACAAAAGGTTTATAGCTACTATTAAATTAGCAGAATCATTTGTATTAGGGTTAATATTTGATTGTATATTGATGCAACTGCCAGCTATGCTGGCTTTGCAGCCATTTGTCAAAGGTTTGTTGACACTGTGTTATTTTCGTTTAGTGAGGGATAATTTTGCTGTCAGAAAAAAAACATCCCTGAATCAGAATTACAAGTCGGAAGCTATCGTGAATGTTTTTTTCTGACTTTTTAGGTTGTTATTAAATGTTTTATTGTTATTATTAAATGTTAGGCACAATGGTGCATTGAGTTAATGCTAACACCACCATGCTAATATGTTGAAAATTATGTGAACAAGTCAATATTTACATTGTTTATGTAACATTGTTCATGTTAACCATCTTAGTTTAGTGTGCTGGTATGGTAACATTTACCAATTAGCAATAAACATGAAGCGCAGCTGAGGCTAAATGTCAGTAATTTTAAAGGGATAAACTAATTTTGAGTAAATGAGTAAAAATGAGGGGATCACCAAAGTCATTATGGATCATCATTTGGGAACCATCAATGTCTGAATTCCAGTATATCTTAAGAAGAACTTTAATGCCTGAACCACATTTAATGTTAATCCATCCAGTAGTTTTTGAGACATTTCACTCAAAACCATAAATGTCAACCTCATCGTGCAGCTAGTGGAAAAGTCATGGGATCACTAAGGTCATTAGGGTTCCTGTGGGCACCATGTCTATCTCGACCAAAGTGCACTGCAATCCATTCAACCGTTGTTGAAATTATTCAGTCTGGACTGAAGTGGTGGACCAACCAACAGACAGACAGACCAGCATTGCCATCCCTAGAGCCATGCAAGGCAAAAAGTATTAATGTATAAATGAACTTATAAACTGAGACCAGACGCTGGCTTCATTGCTCAAAAGACACAGCAGCTCAGCTTGTTAACCGTGACTTAGCCTGCCAATAAAACCTAAAAACACCTTCACCACTGATGCACATGACCTTTCAAAAGCTTGTACTTCTGCATGACATTTCATTTAGCATCTACTCACTGTTTTAGTTTTGGTCTGTGCACACATCATATGCCAGCATGGCTAATTCGTCTCACACACATTAAGCACACTGGATAAACCGCCCCTATTGATTAAAGGGTGTTTTCAAACCTTGTTGCTCTCCATCCTCCTTTCTTGAATAAATCAATGGTCTCACCTTAGTAGGACACTGAGGTGACACTTGTAACACAACCCAGTCAATGGGCCCCCCACTCGTTGACCAACATTCACCTCATTGAACCTGCCACAAGCTCTTAGGTGTAAAGAAAGATGTGAAGATTGAAACAAAGACGCAAGACTGGGAGTACATTACACCAAGGCCTTTTTAATTACACATCCCCAAATAATAATCCTCAGATCCCAGAACTCATTGAGCTTTGTTCTCAGCTAGCAGTTTTGTCTGTGTCTAACCTTGAGTCACTGTAATTATACATTACATTCCTATGAAGGGGCCCAGCGGCGTAGTCTGGCTGCTGAAATGTGGGTCGTGAGTGTTTTGTGTTCTTTTCTTTAATCTAAAATATATTTAAGGGAGACAGGGGCCAGACAGGACACAGCTCTACATCACCCAGCGGGGTGCCTGTCTGCTGTAGCCACAGGGTCCAGTTGGATGATTTATACCACAATACCAATGGCTGTGATGGTAATACACTACAGGTAATTGAAAAGAAAATTGAATTAGGTCAACAGAAGCAGTGACTGTCATTGGATGTCACACAAAGGCTTTTCAACTACAACATCATTCTACCACACTGGCCCCATTAAGTATCTTGCTGCCAATTCTAATATCAGGCAACAAGATAATTGTTGCTATATATTATTGTTGCCAGACTTAACCACATCGTCCCGAGCGCCCCCAGACCCCAAAACTGTAGTTCCACCTATTGTGATACACATACTGTCGCACTGATAAGGTTTTGTACAAGTTGTCTAGTTGTATAAAACGAGATAAGACCTTATCTCTCGAGTCTCCCTCTCTTGCTGCGTAGGTGGTATCCTCAGGGGAAGTGACATGGATAGTCCATGAATTGTCACGATGTACTGACATAATCACATGGGCCAGGAGGGTGGCCAGGGGTGGTACATCCCGTTCCATTAATATAATGGATTGATTATTGAAAAGGCCTCCCGGTTACAGGCCAGAGCCCTGGACCAGAGCCTCTGTATGAAGTGACTGTTAATATTTATTTTTGGCAAGTCAATCAAATGCAAAATGAGCACAACAAGACTCAAAATGTGATGCAAAACAATACACAACAGTGCAGTGCAATGAGACGAATAATTACTACAAAAAGACATGATACTTGTGTCTATAATCTATCCATGGCTGTAGCCCATTTGAAGTTACAAATAGCAGCCATTGTATTGATATTATTTCATATTAAAGTTTTTGAAGTTTTTAATTTGGTATTCATTTATCACGCAGTATGAACTATTACTTTTAATATTGTACAGGTTATTATTGCCATGAGCTTTAAATGTGATGCTTAAAACTTTGGCCCTGTACCCCTGCCTCCCTGTAAACCTGCCAATCAGTGGTGTACATAATAAACTATACATTGTCCATAAGAGTGCATGTGATTAATGGTAAGTGCATGCATGCTGGAAAGTGAAATATTAATTTAGTACTTTGCATGAATAAAATACCACCAAGAATGTTGGCGAGTAAATGAGGGAGCAAGCCATAATTCGCTCTAACTGTCTCTAATGACACACAATGTAATTAACAGATAACGAAATTAATTCATTTGGATTTACCGCGACACCTTTGTGGCTTTGAAGTCACTTGTTTACTTGAATTAAGCCGTTTTGTTGATGCATTGCCACAGGACCTTTTAAGTGCAATGGAGACAGCCGTGAGCGGGGTATGAAGTGAGGGGAAAAATACTGTCCAGACTGTGTTCCACAAGACGTTTGGCGTGGCTCCAGGTTGTGCCTTTTACTTACAGTGTTGTCAAAACTTGTTTACAGCATTCTACACACTTTACTGTGATCACCTTTTAAAAGTATAGGTATCAACATTTGCACTTTCATCTTTTTATGGAGCTTGAATAAATGGACTAGCTCTACAGCATAAATGAGAAAGTTTATTTCCCTATACCGAATATTTCCTGCACAATCTCATCTTGTTAGGAGATCATATTACTAACTAAACATTAAGGCGGTTTCCAAGACTTTTCTGGAATACGGTTTAATAAACATTCCTGCTGTGTGAAATAAAAGTGAAAATGTTTGTGTGTGTTTTTTTATAGTACACACCTGCTACTCAGTTATTGTACATTATAACAACAGTCGTGAGAGAATATTGACAGAGCAGCCAGAATGAGAACATTGCCTTTATGCAGAAAAATGTGAGATTATTACAGTGGTTTTTAGCTCCATCAAATAAAAGTCTGCAGCTGCCAGTGCAGAAAAGGAGAAGGGAAATGAAAATATAATATGCATTGCTTTCATTCATACAATTATTGCCTCACATGTGGAAGATGGTAATATGAAATGTTCCCATAACAGCTGGGTCGCAGCCTTTTTCGCCACACGTCAAATACACAGCTGGGTCGCAGTCTTTTCGCCACACATTGAATAAATTCATGACCTGGCCGCAAGATGGTAAGCTCTTCCCTCTCTGATTCCTTATATCCTCTCTGTCTTGCGTTGAGCAGCGGTGAGGCTGATCGGCATGGACAGTTTTGTCTGAGAGGAAACAGGAGAGTCGACAGGAGTGACACAACTGTGGCCTCCTGCTGAGAAAAGAGAGGAGGTAAAGCAGGAGGAGAGGGTAGCTGGTAGATAAATAGACTAATCTAATTTGTTACCTCAGCCAAATGTATTCCAAATCCTCCTCTGTGCCTCTCTGTCCCAGCCCGTGGTGGATGATGCTAAAATGTTTGGGCAGGAAGGGACACAAGTGGGAGAGAGCTTGCCCAGAGGAAGTTCAACACTATCCCACGGTCCTTTCTGACACATTGCACAATTCTGTATTCTGCATTTAAAACCGTTGCCCATCCCGTGCTGCAATGAAATGCATATACTTATGCAAATCAGAGTTTACAGAATAACCTATGAAATTACTCTTATACTAATGTATTGAAAGTAATATACCACCAGTGGAAATTGAAACTGAGATATGTTGTCTCATTGGACCAGAAACCAAAAGAACAGATCAATTTAAAATGGCAAATGACTGCTCCCTGAGCCCATTTCTAAGAAGTGAGTAATAGATCTCTGATCATAGGCTATTACAGCCTGGTCAGGCAAGGGGGCTAGACTGCCTAGTGGAATACAGAGATCACTCCTTGACTTTTACATCAAAAAGATGCCTCAGAGAAAGTCCTCGGAGCCCTGGGCACCATGGATCTCTGGGGCAGCACCGCATGAGGAGTACAGTCGATTCCTTGGTTTCATCTTCTTCTCTGGTCTTTATTAAAGGCGGCAGGGTTCTAATTCAGAGAGTTGTGCTGAGTTCATTGATGCTAATCACACATGCCTGTTTCAGACATGGTGAACGAACATTTCAGACAGTGGAAGCAGGCTGCAGCAATTTGAGAAGCTAATGCTGGGTCATAACTGAGAGAATTATTGATATCAGGAAACACAAAACTTTAAGAGTTCCACTTTAACCCTTGTGTTTCGTGAAACACAGTCCAAAAATCTGCAAAAACAAAAAATGCAAATGAATGTGCATTTCCATCCACTGCTGTTCATGTGAATATCAGGAGTTCTGCACAATGAGATAAACAGTGGGTGGCTCTAATTCTCCAGTCGGGTGCCATCAAAGAGATGGCATAAAAAGAGCACCAGTTAAACCATGTCATGTGAAAACATGATGGAAATAAATCATTTACGTTTGTTTAAAGTCTTAATTTGAGGAAGGTTACAGTCTCCACATCGCTCCAAACAGATCTGATGTTTTGCCGCTGTTTTTTGTCTCTTCAGTGGAGGTTTAAGTCACATACTCTATGTACTGTACATCATGAATAAGTCTGTTGACACATTTTATTTTTAACTTCTCCACCTGAGCAAAACATTTTGCAATATATCAAGCTTTTTTCCCCAAAATTTTCTGTCAACTCAGGTTTTTTGTATGCAGATGGAAATGCACCTATTGTAAAATAAATACAATATTTGCTAAATGAACCTTCAAAAATGTATTCTCTTCTGACCTTTCTTAAACCTAATATGTATAATGTATTGAACTTCCATTGTCAGCTTCCAAAAAGTCAAAGAACAGTATGCAATCCCACACAGTGAATAGATTTATTTGGTATTTAGGAGGGTAGTGATGCATAAAAAGTACAACACATCAGAGGTATACAGCATCCATCCAAACATTCATTTCTATAGTGTACTTTTGAAAAATGTCATTAGTCCAAAATCCTCTTTATAAGCATGCCATAAAATAAGGAAAAGTCATTACGTATCATGGTGATAAAAAATTTAAGAATCTTTTATAAGGTGTTAGAGAGGCTCCACGTTCTCCAGGACCCGAAACAGAAAATCAGGGTTAAAAACGTCACTTTTCTTTCAACATCCTTGACATGTAAGCTTTCACCAACATTTCAGGCAATGTATGAAGCACAAGGAAGCTTTTCAGTGACACCAAAGTGTTTTAATTATTCAAGTTTCTCATCGTGTTCGCCGACAATGAAAACTTTGTGTGCGAGATGAAAATTCATATGAGGCGATGCAAATGAAGACCTTTTTGATCTGACAGTCAAAATTGATGGGCGGGTCCTTAGATCAGTACAACAGCGTGATGGGAGATGAGAGAAAAGAAATTTGAATTTCAAATTTCTGTCTTATTATGTGGTCTGTGTGCTACAGGTACATGGTGGCGCTGAGAGTGGACATACAGTGGATATGAAGTACACTAGATAAATTGGTATTTGAAAGCCTTGCTGGAATCTCTTCTCTTTTTTTTAGCAGAATCTCAGAGAATGTCATATATGCAATAATGACTTCTCAGCCCTTCTCAATATTTCTAGCTTGATAACAATATTCCTGCCTGTACAACACTCCCCAGGTCAAGCTTAAATATTTTGTTGGCCCTAAGGGCTGAAATATTTTGCATCTAAATGTCTTATTTGCAGTGTTTCTGGGTTCAACAGCATGCATAAACATAAACAAGACCGTGTTTATATACCATCGCCTTTAGTGGGTTCTTATTGATCAAAGTTGACAGCTACACATGTTGGATAAAGAGAAACATCATGATGATGTATATTTGTTGCATTATTTATCATGGCTGGCCTCGTAGGGCGACAGTCCCTGAGGTAATATGTCTCCTGATACATTATATCAGACAAATCTCTGGCTCACTCTGGAGAGTTTTTGCCTCAGAGTTTTATAATGCATTCATTTGCTGTTATGTAACATTTATGTTTTAGGTCTGAAAATCTGTGTGTGTGTGTTTGAAATCACTGGAGAATAATACTGACTGCTAATTTCATGTTTTATTTATCATCAAATTGCAGTCAACTGGGAAGGACTTCCATTGTGTTTGCTTAATGTGGAGCTTACTTGATGTATTCAATAAAAAGGTCTCTAGATGAATTGAAATGTGAATTGTGGCCCATTGTTACTTTTTAATAACTGCGATTATAGACAAAAAGAAGAAACCAGTGGATGGGTGTTCAGTAACAATCCCATTCAATTTTAGATAAAGTACAACTTCTTCTTCTTCTTCTTCTTCTATTACAAACAAAACCTGGGTAACTTAAAGGGGAATACCCCCCCTGATTTAGTATTTCATGGCACTAAAGTTGGAATTGTGATAGATTAGAAAAAGAATAGTAAAACTCGAAGCAGAGGCCGAGATATCCTGGTCAAACTCCAATTCTACATCTCCTATAATGCAACTTGATTTTGTTTTTCATTAGTCTTTCACTTGAACTGAGGATTTCTGTAAAAAAAAATCAATTTAGAGAGAACAGAAGACATCCAACTGTTTTCTGAGTAGTACTCCTCATGACAAATATTATATGAAATGGCCCTTTAGGTTAAAAACAGCTGAAACTTTAAATGTAAACATATCTCTTTAATCTGACTTCTGATTATAAAGTTTTTTGCAGGGGGAGGGATGGGGCATTCTTAACATTGTAGTTGTCTTATTTTATCCTATTCACATATTACATTTTTAGTGCCTCATGTCTATTTTATTTGTTTTTTTATCCATTGCGTTTTTTAAATCTATTTGACACACACACAAACAAATTTAGGTTGTCCGTGTTTTCATAGGTAGAACTATCCTTTATGCTTTTCACTAAGTTATTTATTTGAATGTATTGTTATTATTCTAGTTCCCATGGTGGTGCTGTGTTGCTTAATTATTTTGCTTGACTATATTTCCTTTTTATTCTCTTTCAGTCGTTTTCTTATGTCAGATTTTTATTGCTGTTGCTTGGCTGGTTGTCTTCTTGCATTTTTGTTTTTTCTCTGCCCCAAGCCCCTCCTCCCTGTTCTCTTGCATGTTTCATTGCTTTCTGCCATTGGTATTTTCCTCTGCTGTTTCCTGTTGCTGTTCCTGTTGTTTGTGTGGTGTTTGCGCCCCACATCCCCATTTCTGCTCCCCTGTCCAGCCCGGTGACAAATAAATAAAATTATATAATCAGCTTTTTGGCAATCTGTAAAGCACTTTGGAACGGAATCTTGTAAAAAGAGCTGTGCAAATAAATCTAATTAAGAATTAAAATCTATCATAAATATTAGTATGGTATGTCAACTACCCTGTTGTATTTCCTATGGGGTTTTTTTTTCAGCTTCAAAAGGTGCCTCACGTTCCACTGTTTTCACCCAGACTATATAAAAGGTAGAAAATAGTTCCACTGAAAAAACATAACATCATTTTGAGAATGACTCAATGCTGTTCAGTTTGTCAAATATAATAAAATGTAGATATAATTCAAGTACTGTACAAGTACTTACCTTTTATTTGATAGCAGACACTAGAGTGGTAAGAGGAAACTGGGAGAGAAAAAGAGACATGCAACAAAGGTCCCTGCAGGCCTCAAACTGGAGACATTGAAAGTACATTCAGTATATGAATTAGAATCAGAATCACAAGGAGCTTCATTACCAAGTAGTGTTTCACACATATGAGGAATTTGCTTTGGTGATAAGGTGCTACACGTAGACATACATACAGTTGACATAAATAAATGTAGAAATATATAAATATGGATTAGACAATGCAAGTTATTATTCCGGGTTTGTGTGCAGACGCATTGCAACGGAAGACAGTATCCATCCATCCATCGTCAACCGCTTATCTTGCGTACAGGTTAAGCGGTAGGTAAGCTGACATTGGGCGAAAGGCAGGGTACACCCTAGACAGGTCACCAGTCCATCGCAGGCAACCATTCACACTCACACCTAAGGAGACACCAATTAACCTAGCCTGCATGTCTTTGGGACATGGGTGAGAACCCACGTGGACATGGGGAGAACATGCAAACTCCACACAGAAAGTCCAGGGCAACCGGGGTTTGAACCCTCAACCTTCTTGCTGTGAGGCTCCAGTGCTACTGCCACTGCACCACCGCGCCGCCCTGAAGACAGTATCATGTACATAAATATATAAATTAACAATATAAAAATATACAACAGCAAAGATTAACAATTAACAACAAAAATGTGCCAGGTGTGTGCATGATATTTACAGAAGAGTACATTTACTCATTTAGCTGACGCTTTGATCCAAAGCGACTTACAATTGCTATACATGTCAGAGTTCGCATGCCTCTGGAGTAACTAGAGGTTAAGTGTCTTGCTCAGGGACACAATGGTGGATGGGTCACAGTGGGGGATTGAACCCAGGTCTCTCACACC